>VUQS01074780.1:0-16315 GCA_015108495.1 Heterochromis multidens | reverse complement strand
TGAGTCTCGGCAGGGCAGGAAGCAGCGTAATTATGGATCATTTAATTAATGCATGGTGGCCTTTCTGTGTAGTCTCTGATCTCTCCGCCAAATCAGTTATAGTAAATAAGCACCAAGTGTGCAAAATAACACATTTGAACAGCTCCCGGGGAAGAAGGTTTATTTACTTTGCTGAGTGATTTTACTGAAGAACAAGGAACAGAGACTTGGGTAACCAAGTCTCTGTTCCTTGAAGTTCTGTAGTTTGGAAAAACAGAAGGAAAAAGTTATCAGAATTTTTTAGTGTTGAGCTAGTTTATTGACTCTCTTTGTTAATTTCCAAATATTTTCCTTTAGAAGGTTAAAACTCAAGTAAATATTTAAAAGCTTTACATTTTTGTCTGTTTCTCTGAAGAGAATCTTTGAATTGCACAAGTCAACTGAAAGAAATGAACTGAAAGGGAATATGTTTTATTGTATTGTATGTATACTGCTTAAATAATCTACTTCATTTAGTTATAAATTAAGCATTGTTATTGTTTTAATGTCATGTACAGCACTGTGCAAAAATCTCAAGCCACCCCTTATTTCTTCATATTTTGCTTCCAAGGAGCCAGACTTTCTGGTAATTTTTTTTAAAGTGCTCTTGAGCAATAGTTCTCCAGGCTTTCTGAAGGTTTGCAAAGTTTTTCTTTGGACACTGGCTGCTTTTTCAGTCATTTTCAGTCCAGTCCTTGTACCTGACCATTTTCAGAGGAATGTTTGTTTTGTTTGTTAAGCCACTTAACACTGACCTATGAATCATCCAGGAATAAAAAAGGCACCTAACTCAAGGGATGAGCCAGTGTTGTGTCTAACCATAACAGACAACTTAGCAAAGAACCAATTTTAAATTGCATCATATCTAATAAATCTTTAGGCACTTTGTTACTAGCAGCCTGTCAAAAAAAACAAACAAAAAAACTCATCATTTGTTCCCATTTCTTTAGCTGAATCTACAAAAAAGCCAAAGATAACAGTTTGACAGACATAAAATAGTATTTTTGCACCAACAAGGTGATTCCCAAAGAGCTATTAGCTGAAGAATTCTGAAGAAACTGGACAAGTGGAGGACAAATGAAGACATGACAGGCCTAAAAAACTATCTACAGCAGATGAACAGCATCTGAAAGTCATGTCCTTAAAGAAATCGGAAAAAATCCAGCAAAGAGTTGACACAGGACCTGAGAGATGCATCTGGACCATCAGCTGATCCATCTACTGTTCACTGAAGCCTCATCAGAAGGGTGGCTGTCAAGAACCCATTCTTAAAGAAGGGAAACAGGGAGAAAAGGCTGAGGTATGCCAAATTACACGAGAACTGAACTGAAAATCAGTGGCAACAAGTCTGATGGAGTAATGAACTTAAATTGGAAATTTTTGGTTCAAATCATCGTCAGTGTGTACAGAGGAGGTCAGGAGAGAGGTATAACAGTGAGTGTCTACAGCCATCTGTAAAACATGGTGGAGACTGTCATAGTTTGGGGCTGCATGTCAGCCAGTGGTGTTGGAGATCTTGTCAAAATTGATGGAATTATGAACACAGAAAAGTACCATCAGACTTTGATCCACCATGAAATACCATCTGGAAAGCATTTGATTGGCAACAGCTTCATTTTTCTGCATGACAATGATCCCAAACACACTGCCAATGCAGTAAAAGCATACCTGGATAGAACAACACACAGTGGAACACTATCAGTCATGGATTGGCCTCCCCAGAGCCAGGACCTCAACATTATTGAAGCAGTGTGGGATCATCTTGACAGAGAAGAGAAGAAAAGGCAGCCAACATCCAAAGAAGAGCTTTAAATGTCCTTCAAGAAGCCTGGAGAACTATTCCTGAAGACTGCTTAAAGAAATTACAAGAAAGCTTGAATAAGAGAGTTCAGGCTGTGTTGAAGGATAAATGTAGTCATACCAAATATTGACTTTCAAGCTTGTTAGAAGTGTACAAACTCTGATTTTGCTTTATATACTGTATTTCCATGTATGTTTGCATGTTTCAATGAATTGCTGCACCTATTTCCCTTTTTCCCATCAAAATACAAAGACACAAGGGGTGGCTCAAGACTTTCGCACAGTACTGTGTATATTAATGGAACACCAATAATAACAACAGTACCTGTGTTTTGGCACCAGATGTACGCATATTATCTGAGGTTGAGATGAACTTCTTTTCTTACATAACCCAGGCTGTGAAGAGAAACTGGAAGTAATTACAGTCAGTTACAGTGAAGTTGCTTCTCCAGTGCCTGTTACTCAGAATAACCTTCATTAGCTCTACTTTTATACTACTGAGCAAGCGCTGATTTCTCAGCTTGACTAAAACTGGTAATTTATCTGGAGCAGTTGTAGCTCTCTTTTCATCCCTGACTAGCACCCCCTGCCCTCTTGTCCCCTCAGCTGGACAAGAGTGAGGTGGCAACTCTAGGCCTACCCTCCACTACCAGCCATGGAGGCTCTGACACCAACATCAGTACGGACGGAGCAGGGGCAGCAGCATCATCTGGGGGCATGGCAGGGGGAGTGGAGGGGGCAGGGGCCGGTGAGCCACAGCGGACACGTGCTGCTCTGGAGCACCTGCAGCAGAAGATCTTGAAGGTCACCGAGCAGATTCGCGTGGAGCAGGAGGCGCGTGACGACAACGTGGCAGAGTATCTGAAATTGGCTCACAACGCTGACAAACAGCAGGCGTCCAGAATCAAGCAGGTGTTCGAGAAGAAGAACCAGAAATCAGCACAGACTATTGCGCACTTGCACAAGAAACTAGAGCACTACCACAAGAAGCTAAAGGAGATAGAGCAGGTAAGCGAGTGTATGTGGGTGTGTATGCACATGATGTCTTTGTGTGGAGCTGTTTCTCTTTGTGGCTGTTGGAACATTTATCTCATGAGTGACTTGAACAAGTGTTCAGTCTATCTTTGTGAGCACAGTTGAGTCCAAAAATAGACTGATGATTTTCCAAACACTTATTTAAACCAGTGCATCATCCTGTGTCTCGCCTAATTCTTCACAGGGCCTGCTTTCCTCATCTATCTTCCTCAAGTTTTACCCCTTAAACCTGATCACTTCTGTCCCACCTTTAAGATCCTCCACTTCTCTGCTTCCTCATTTCTTTTCCCCTCTTCACAGAATGGGCCGGCCCGGCAGCCAAAGGATGTCCTGCGGGACATGCAGCAGGGATTGAAGGACGTGGGGGCCAACGTTCGTGCTGGGATAAGTGGATTTGGAGGTGGAGTAGTTGAAGGGGTCAAAGGTGGAGTATCTGCCCTCACTCACACAGCCGTGGTCTCTAAGCCAAGAGAGTTTGCCAGTCTTATAAGAAACAAGTTTGGCAGCGCTGATAACATTGCCCACCTAAAAGACACGCTGGAGGATGGAGTTGGGGGCCACTCCGAAGACACCCCCACGCCCCGCGCCCTGAGTGGAAGCGCCACTCTGGTCTCAAGCCCAAAGTACGGCAGCGACGACGAGTGTTCCAGCGCCACGTCCGGCTCCGGAGCAGGCAGCAATTCTGGTGGGGCTGGAGGAGGAGGAGGGGGAATGTTAGGGCCAACAATGGGGAGTCCCAGATTGGATGGGCACCACCACCACCACCATCACATGCACAGTTCTTGGGATTCTTTACTTGAGGGTCTGCAGGAGATCAAAGCCAGCCAGACACACATGGAGGACGCCATCGAGGACATGAAGGGCCAGCTGCAGAGCGACTACTCTTACATGACTCAGTGCCTGCAAGAAGAGAGATACAGGTAGACATCCCTGCACCCAAAAGCAGTCACTAATGTACTACACTGCACATGAAGATGTAATAAACTCAAAGAATAACCGAGTACCCTGCTGCTCCTGAAAATCTTTTAAAATGATTATCAAATATATACTTTAGAGTACAAAGAGAATGCTTCACTTTGGACGCTATTAAAGAATCAAAATTTTCCTCTTGGTGTATTTGTGTGTGTTGCACGGTGTGTTCAGGTACGAGCGACTTGAAGAGCAGCTGAATGACTTAACAGAGCTGCACCAGAATGAGATGACCAACCTTAAACAGGAGCTTGCCAGCATGGAGGAGAAAGTCGCTTACCAGTCCTATGAGAGGGCAAGGGACATTCAGGTAAAAAAAAAAAAACATCTGCTAGATTGTTGGAGACTTTGGACTCAGGTTTGTAAAAAGTTTGGATCAGAGCTTGTTTACCACTGTGCTGCATCTTGCACTTGGTTGTTTAGCACACAGTGGAGCCATGGTGTTGGAATATGTGCAAAAATGCTTTATAATATGCAGCACATGTTACTCCAAAACCTGTATATACTTCAAAGATGTGCAAGTTATCCATGCCACATACACTAATGCAGCTACATAACATCATGTGTTAACAACAAGCCAGATGGTCCCTCTTCTCCTAAGCCCAGAGGACACAGCAACCATGATTTCCCCAAAGAATTTCAAATTTGGTTTGTCAGACCACAGGACATTTTTCCACACACCTCACTTCATCCTTAATGAGCTCTGGTGCAGAGTATGTGACATTGTTTCTGGATTATGTTTGTATTTGTATTTGTATTTGTTTTTGTTTTGTTTTTATTATTTTCTTTGCGTTGGAGAGTTTGAATTTGCATCTGTGGATACAGAAACAAACTCTGTTTACTGACTGTGGTTTTCAGAGATGCTCCTGAGCCCATTCAGGGATTTCTGCTACAGAATTGTGTGTTTTTAATGCAGTGCTGCCCGAGGCCTCAAACAACACCAATATTCAGCATTGCCCTTTAGCCTTGTGTTCAGAGATTTCTTCTGATTCTCTTTTTAATTATTTTATGTAGTGAAGTTGCTCTTTTTTCCCCATTTTCTAGTTTACAAGTTCTAATCCCATTTTTCTGTGTTAACTGATCATTTATCTCTTGTGCCAAATTAAACTAGTCTCAACTTTGAGTCGAGAATTTGAATTAAGACATTATCACTCAGTATAAAAAGGTGTCTTAGATTGAGGTTTTGAAAAAAAAATCTCACTAAGTGGGTTTTTTTTTTTTTTTGGATCTGCACACACAGGAGGCAGTGGAGTCATGCCTGACCCGCATCACCAAGCTGGAACTGCAGCAGCAACAGCAGCAGGTTGTCCAGTTAGAAGGAGTGGAGAACGCCAATGCTCGAGCTCTGCTGGGAAAACTCATCAATGTCATCTTGGCGCTCATGGCCGTGCTGCTGGTCTTCGTCTCCACTTTGGCCAACTTCATCACACCGCTGATGAAGACCCGGGCCCGCGTAGCTGCCACCGTCCTGCTGACCTTGCTGCTGTTTGTGCTGTGGAAGCAGTGGGATTTTGTAGAGCTATGGCTGCTGCCCAGCTAAGCTTCCTGCTCCCGCTCCACAGGGGGACCAGAGCAGAGTTTCACAAGCTGATTCCAGCTCAGTTTGCCATCACTGAAGGGATCCAAAGACTGAAGCAAAATGAAAGCTGCTGCACTTGTTCCCTTTGAGTTTAAAGGTGGAGTTTGAGAGAACAAAGCATGGCACTTTTTAGTCGAGGAGCAGACGAGATCCGGCCTACAGGGAGCGCTGGGAGGTGTTTACAGAGCAAAAGAACTGAAATTCTCTGCTTGCCAAGTTACAAAAGACATCATCCCATCTCACCCAAATATACTAGCATTGATGACCAATCATCGATCGCATTGCTGTCACCAAAAACTGAGTTTGTTGCAAGAAATCTTTGGCCTTTTTCTAATTATTTATGATACATTAATTACAAAGACAAGAGCAACTTCTACCGAGCATAAAATGCCGATCATGTTTGCTGTAATCTTCATGTTGAAGCTAATGTATATTTAAGAGGAACAAGGATTTTTTTTCCCATGAATGTTATGTACTCATGCATGTCCTCATATGTGCACTGAGATGCATCTAGCTGGCATGAGTTAACATTTCATTACTGACAAAGTAAATCTTCTATAACTGCCATTTTGGTGTCAGAATTGCAGTGCAGATATGTTGTATCTCCACTCAGTGTCATTCCTGGTTTGTTTCACATTCTTTTCTGGTGTTGAAGCAGTGCTTTTCTTTCTTTTTTGTCTTTTTTTTTCCTCTTATGACTGAATGAATAGTTTAAAAAAAATCTGCTATGACTCACCATGCTGATTCAACAATGTAAAAATCTGTTCTGTCCACAAATGCATTTTCATAATATCTATTGTAGAACTGCTACTATCCACAGTGTCAAATTAACTGGCATGTTCAAAGTTTATATCCAGTTTGCAAAAAAAGAAAAAAAGAATTATTGCTGTTTTATTAAACAACGTACAAAATAAATGATTTCATATATTAGGCTGACCTTGAGTCATCTCCTCATCGTCCTTCATGCTGACCCCGCCTTTTTTTGGGGGGCTTAAAACTTTTAAAACTTATTTGCTAATGCACCCATGACTATCATGTAAAAGTAGTTCAATTTATTCTCTTTTAATTGTTTATAAAAATCAGAAGACTATTACATATAAATGGGTGGTTGTGCTGTTACAATGTGCATGCATGGGAAGCATAAAAAAAGCAGTAGTTACTGGATAAAACCCCAGGTCTGAGTATGTACATAATAATCTAATTGTCTTTGGTTGCGTGAGGCAGACCGGGGTTGTTAAACTTTAGTCTGTGGTGGACGTCGGATCCACCCTTGACCATCGCATAACACGAAAGGAACAGAAATCTTCTATAAAAGTCAGATTTAAGGCATGAATAAGGGTGATTCAGGGGCTGCCAGAGTGTGAAAACTCCTATCAGCTGATTGGTCTTACTAGCTGGTAACCTTCTGCAGAGAATGTGGCCAAAACTCACTTGTTAATAATGTTATAAGATGACCCATTCTGCTAATTCCCAGCTTTAGATTTTATTCTTGGACTAAGTAGCTTTGTATGACTCATGGTTTATCTTATACTGAACCCTGGTGCAGCCTCTCCGTGGAAAACAAGCCATTTTAGACACTCAGTGACATAACACAGACCAGGAGCAGAAAAGACTGTGTTTAACTGGGCATTTAGAGCAGTCTAAGCCTGAGCTTTTGCCTTAAGGGACTTTAAACTTATTTTTACTATGAGTATCCACCACTGGCTCAGTATACATACGATAGAAAATAAGTAAAAGAATAATGTGTCCACTTTAAAGCATTTGTTGATTATGAGCTGCATTATTATTATTGCCATCTAGAAGGACAAACACTAGTGAAATGGATTGTTCAGAACCTGACAAACCCAAAATGCTATTACTGTCTTATTGCTACTTTATAAAGCATTAGTGTATTAACTATTATCCAGATTGGCTCTAGTGTGCAAACAATGTCTAAGGTTTTTAAGAGTTTTCTATTAGAAAATGTGTCTAAATAAAATGTGTTTAAAAATCTGAGCATCATTTAGTACTATAAAATAAACACCATCATTCAACCAACATTAATCTGTATTACACACATGACTGACTTTAAGCTAAATAGCTAATAAACTGCTTGTGAAAATGATCAACCTACAGAATTCAAAGACACCCCAAAAATCAAGGTAAAAAAATAATCCAGCAGGCCAATCCATTTTGCTGAAATTTTAATGCAGCAACTCAAAATGGTAATCAGTAGTTTGTATTCCTTCATCCTCCAGGAACTGCTTACATACTCTCGCCACATGAGGCAGGGCATTGTCATGCACCAGGAGGGACCCAGGACCCACTGCACCAGCGTAGGGTCTGACAATGAGTCCAAGGACTTCATCCTGATACCTAATTGCAGTCTGAGTGCCATTGCCTAGCCTGTAGAGGTCTGTGCATCCCTCCAAGGATATGCCCCCCACACCATCACTGACCCACCACCAAACCAGTCATGCTGAACGATGTTACAGGCAGCATAACGTTCTCCATGGCTTCTCCAGACCCTTTCACACCTGTCACATGTGCTCAGGGTGAACCTGCTCTCATCTGTATTCTATGGCAAATGCCAGTCGGGCTCCACAGTGCTGGGCAGTGAGCACAGGGTCCACTAGAGGATGTTGGGCCCTCAGGCCACCCTCGTGAAATCTGTTTCTGATTGTTTGGTCAGAGACATTCACAGCAGTGGCCTGCTGGAGGTCATTTTGTAGGGCTCTGGTAGTGCTCCTCCTGTTCCTCCTTGCACAAAGAAGCAGATACTGGTCCTACAGAAGGTTAAGGACCTTCTACGGCCCTGTCCAGCTCTCCTAGAGTAACTGCCTGTCTCCTGGAATCTCCTCCATGCTCTTGATTCTGTGCTGGGAGACACAGCAAACCTTCTGGCAATGACACATATTGATGTGCCATCCTGGAGGAGTTGGGCTACCTGTGCAACCTCTTTAGGGTCCAGGTATCGCCTCATGCTACCAGTAGTGACACTGATCCTAGCCAAATGCAAAACTTGTGAAAAAACAGTCAGAAACGATGAGGAGGGAGAAAATGTCAGTAACCTCCACCTGTAAAACCATTCCTGTTTTGGGGGTTGTCTCATTGTTGCCCCGTAATGCAACGTTTGTTAATTTAATTAACAAACAAAGCAGCTGAAACTGATTAACAACCCCCTCTGATACTTAACTGACCAGATCAATATCCCAGAAGTTTATTTGACTTGATCTGATTTAAAAAGTGTTCCTTTAATTTTTTTTTTAGCAGTGTGTAATAGGTATTGATTTATTGAGGAATATGATCTAATATTATACATCTGTGATGAGGAGTAGTATTAGAAGTAAATTTGAAGGTAATATTGGAGTCGGATGATGACATTGAGATGTTAGTGGGCTCTGATTACAGCATTTAAATATTAGACATCAAAGTCTGACAAACACTAAAAGGAAGTGAATCATGGCATTATGAAATGAGATGTCTGAATACCCGAGGACCTCAGGAAAACATGGTTGATGCCCATTAGGGTGGAAAAGGCTGAAGAATCCTTTGTAAAGAGTTTAGACTCCACCAGTCAGACAGAGAGTCTGACTCCAGGATCACTCCAGGATCAATGCCTATCATATTTTGAGAGGTCAGAAAGGATTTCAGGGTAACTTCTAAGTAACTGAATGTTTCTCTCACATTGGCTGTTGTTCATGTTCATGAGTCCACCAGTAGGAGAACAACAATAGTGAGCAACGCAGGGCTGCAAATCGGACGCGACTGCTCTCTGCTTGTAGTTTGCTAAAGGCTGCGTGAGAAAGTGAGGCGACTGTTGGAACATGTTTTGTGGATGGATGACACCAAAACAGAACATTTGGTTTATATGAAAAGGAAAATAGTGGATTCCAGCATGAGAAACTTATTCCATCTGTAAAACATGGTGGTGTTAGTGTCAAGATTTAGGTCTATTTTTCTGCATCTGGGCCAGGACTGCATCTCACCACCATTTATGAGTTCTGAGTCATACCAACAAATTCTAAAGGAAAATGTCAAGACATCTGTCTGTAAACTGAAAAAGTCACGGACAGAGTCGTGCACAAGTCATTCTACCAATGGATAGGTATAGAAAAATAAAGTTAATGTTTTAGAACGACCAACTCAAAGTGCTGTGAAATGGTCTGAAGTCGGGAGCTCATGTGAGGAAACCCACAGACATCTTAGAGTTGCTCTGAGCATTGGGATGGGCTTAAAATATTCTCCAAGCTAATGTGCAGGGCTGATCAATAGTTAAGGCAAATGCTTAATTGCACTTATTGCTGCATAAATGGGTCACATCGAGATACTGACAGCAAAGATTCAGATACCTTTGCCACACAGATATGTAATATTGGATCATTTAGCTCAAAAATAAATGGTGAAGTCTAATATTTTTGTCTTTTTTGCTTGGGTTATGTTTATTGGGACTTTTCTACATATTCTCATGATGTTTTTGGTCATATTTATGCAGAAATATGGAAATATATATCTACAGCATTCACTAACTTTTATCTTGCAACTCTATGCATTATCCCATTTTAAGAAAAACTCACCAGTGATTGGAGCAAAAACAAAGCCCCTCATCACAGCTCTTTGTCTCTCATGCAATGTTTTTGGTTCCCAAAAATTCCCAATCCCGCAAATTGTTCTATTTAATTTCCACTGTTCTGAAAAGCTTAACTTTAGTCAAGCTTTTTTCATGTAAATCCCTTAATCCTCTGAAGCCTTGAGCCAACATCCATCCCCACCCCTATTTGAGGGAGTGGTTGGTTCAACCCAAACGTAATAGAGGAAGTAAACATGATGCTTTGGATGAAGTGCCATCATGTGTTCTCCTGATCCACATCACAAGCCTGCATAGGCTCATTACTTATTGAGTGGGCTTTTTTTCTCTATTATACACATCATGCTGTCCAACTGAAATGCAAAACTGCAAAACCTGTGGGATGTTTGAAGTCAAAAAGAAAAGAAAACGAAAAGAAATGAACTAAAATATGTATTCTCTGTGATTTTGGCTAAAATTTCCAGTTCCACACTGGAGCTGAATGAAGGTGCTGTACCTTTCACGTGATGCTACAGCAGTGGTGTGCACGAGACTTCATCGTCACTGCTTGCATCAGCCTAAAACAAGCTTTCTCAGTATCAGCCAATTCAGCAAACCTTAAATGTTCCACAAACCCTCTTTACTGCCCGTAACAAGAAACCTACATAATCTTGATGCACTTTTGCTGTCCTTAAAAAAGAAAAACATCCCTAAAACAGAGTTCCTCCTCTGTGCATGACAAAATGATCCCATGATGTAATAATCCATGCACAGCCATTCACAAGTCTTCATAATCCTGTGTGCATTAACTGTAAAACCCCCAGTGCTGCTTTTCTGTCTTATCATTCAATCCCACGCTACAGTATACACGTAATATCAATCAGCGACTGCATCATGAGGCCAACACTGAAAAAATGAAAACAGCAAACATCAACTCACCCATCCAATAATCCTTGGAAAAAAAAATTAACAGACAGTTCAGATGACCCCAGCTAATGCTAAGAGTGTGTATGTGTGGAGCAATTTCATACTACAGCAAAGGCATATTTTCCATGGCTGGAAAAAGCCTTCGGGTAAGGCTCGCTGTGCTGTCTTTCTCTGAGGTCATTAATTGCTCCGTCCTTGAAAGATTCTCACCACACAGTTACAACCTGAACTTTGTATATTTATTCTTTTCTGGACCACACAGTTATTTTACATTACCATAATGAGGCATACCAGTCATATATGCAGACTGCATCGTCAGTACGACCCACTATCTAGTAAAACCACATGACTTGGAGTCACACACATACACTTTCATGTGCAAGAAAGCAGTTTTCCATGTATGTAGGAAGCTGTCTGAATGGAAAAGGGTTTCAGTTATGAATTCCTGCTTCTTACCAACAGCCTGTAGCCAAAAGGAAATCTGAATACCATCATATATAACAAGAAAAACAGTATGTCAAAGACTGAGAGGCTTGAGCTAAAGAATATTTAGTTCATCCATCACAAACCCATCATGCTGTGTGAAAAGTTACATTCATATGCAGAAAAAGCCAAGAGAGATCTCACCTATTAGCTGGAAGGTGGTTATTAGTGATACATGTACACATTCATACACAGATGCTGTTATTTATTGACAGTTTCACACACACCATACAATATGCAATTTGAGTATAAAAAAGCAACCCTGCATGTATCAGCTTCTTCAATGATCAGTTAATCCTGTGATTACCAGTGTGCTCTACAAGTCTGAGCCATAGTTAAAGGTTAATCAGCTGTTTCATGAAGTAAAAGTGTTAAAAGTCTGGCTTTAATGGCCAACTAACTGCAATTCAAGGACAGCAATAGATCTCACAGGCTGGAACTGTATGAATCACCATTAGGAAATCAGCTGAACAGAACAGCTGCAGGTTGTGAAAATCTCCATCATCAACACTACAGCACAGATCACTCTCTGGGAACACCAGGTGACACATCTGGTGGTGATAGTGATAGCTCTGCTTCTGTTTCCACTGCTCGTCCTGAGCAGAATCAAGGTCATATAGCCCGCGATTATTCCCTGACCTGCGTGCATCCTAGAGAACATTTGAATCTTGATGCAGTTTTGTTCACAATATCACACAACTTCTCGTGAAAGTTGCCATGCATTTAAGGTATGACACAAAGCAATTCAAATTACTTTTAAGCAGCACCGAGAAAGAAATGTTGAGTGAAGCATTGGCAGGAAAATAGTTTCTTTCTCACCGTGAGCCTTTTGCAGCAACAAAATCCGGGCTTTAATACGATCGCAGTTGTCAGAGAATATCTGGAGAGAGACATGAATGAATCCACCGAGCAGCACTTGTGAGTGTGGCTGTGGTACTGACTGAACGCTCACAGGACAGTGCAGGACGGAGGATCACATGCTGCACTGCCAACAATTGACGTGCAGGGTGGAGAGCGCACCGTGACGCACGAAGTGCCGTTCATCATCAACAGTGGCAAATTAACACGCGCCACTCTTTCACTTGGTTGAGATCCATCACAGCATCTCTGCACCGGAAGAAGGACGCTGAGTGAATGAAGGGGGCTACAACTGTGCACGGATTTGTCAAGGTTATCCACTCCTACCTGAGGAAACGACTGTCTGACGCAGTTTTCGTCATTCGTTTTTCAGTTGATGAAAATTTGAAGCCATTCAGCTATGACCGATAGTGAAAAAGAGTGCTCAGAAAAAATAAATAAATACAAATATTCATATTTAACCCATAAGAACCCACCCTTTTAACACTGAGGAACGTTCCTTTTAAAGTTTATAATTTTAATAGTTCATAATTGTCCTGAAAGTATAAATGGGTCTTGGCTCTTATGGGTTAAGGTAGAGTTCAATCAGCCTGATTTTTGGTGTCAGTATAATGATGAGATGAACAAAACGCTGAAATATGTTTTTTTCATAGTGTTAAAATTAAAGGAAAGGCTCTTTTAAAAAATCTATCTTAAAACAATAATCACATGCACATCTGGGCAACAAAACACAGAACAATTAAATAATGCTTTAGTTTTACAAATTAAGGCGGTATCTTCCAAAGTTTTGCGCTTTTATTAAAGCTTACCAAGGGTCCTTTACAAAAAACAGCGACAGGCTTGGTATAAACCAGAAGATAGTTGCGATATGGAAAACATGGAAATCGGGGATACGGTTACTTTGGGGGCAGAAAACCATCTTTGTCATGGTTACAGTGACGAACAGGTTGCTAAGATTCTGGTCAGGTTTAGGTTTGCAGACCCGTTCATGCACCCTGACCTGGCTCTCTTCCAGCCTCACCTTACTACCTTCTATGTTCCCTTTACACCTACCTTTGCAGCTTTGCCTCATAGATATAAAGATGGGGGCTCTTGGTGGTCACAGACTGATTCTGATGTTTTTCTTGGGAGGACAGCCACTCCTCAGATTGTTCAAATTAGCTCTGAACCATAAAATGGTCTTAATTCTACATGAATTGCATTTATTGCTTTATAATAAGATTTTTTGCAGCCAGTATGAGCAAAATAAAACACAATAGTCCATTTGAATGCAGATAGGCTTACTGTTTTAACAAAGTGAGAAGGGGAAACATGAGAGGTTTTCTATTACTCAGCAATAAATAAGCATTCATAAATCAACAGTAATCAATAAATGAAGTGACTCAGCATTCTGGCATTAGTGGGAAACCAAATTGGAGCCTCTCCATGACTTGGTGCTGATGTGGTTGTCCCTGTTAGGACATGTACCTGAGGCAAAGGTGATGAGGTGTTATTGTTACCTTCTTGCCCAGAAATTAATGTAAAAGTCAGTAAAATCCTATTTAGGAACAGAAATATGCCCTGTAACGCTTCATAGAGAGCTTTCTTAAAAAATATTTACCAGCATGGACTCCACTGTAATAATCGCAGACTAACCGCTTTATTTCCTTGATGAAACTGTAAGTCTTGAGCTGGGTGGTCATTTCTCTATTGAGACACTGGACGTGCGACATGACTACAGCAGACCGAGTCACCTAGGGGACCATAAATCATGCACCATCCACCAGAATATTTTTTATTACCACCGAGATGGAGGCAGAAGATAGTATTGAGAGGCCATTTTTCATCCTGAGTTTATGGATTAATTTCGCTCCCACATGTCTGCTTCCTGGGCTTTAATAATAACATGCTTTATCCGATTTTTCGTAATGTTTCCCATCATCAGACACACATACAGATGAGTAAACAAGTGTAATTAACTGGCTTTAAACTCTGTTGGAAGCCAGAATCCTGTTTAACAGTTTGAAATGACACCAAACAAACAAGAGCAGAATATGACCTTTGTTTCTGTGCAGCAGACTGGTTAAGGCAAAATCAAAACACACCACCAAGACAAGCTCATTTGTCTCGCACCCCCCTCACTTGACGTTGCTCTTGACACACCTTCCTCTGACTACTGGGAGCAGTTGCCACAGCAACCCCAGGATCATATGACAGACAAGCCTCATCTCTGCCATCTCCTTCCTGCATTCCCCCCTCGATACTTTGCTTCATCCATGCCAGTTGCAAACTGAAATTTCAGTGGCATCCTGTAAGAAACAGAGGGGTATTTTTCTTTAATCTAAACTGTAAATTATGAAAGTGGCTGTACAGTACTTTTGGAAATGTACCATAGTTTACTTAACCCACTTTAGCTTCTGAAATATTTATCTTACCTGGTCTTGTGGAAGATAATAAGAACCCTACAATGACTTACATGGTGTAGGACATTCACTGTGACATAATGTTGTATTTTTCCCCCCCGTTTGACTGATGCTCAACTGCCCTTGACCAAAGCTCCAGTTAGTTGCTGCAGGGCATCTGCTAACTGGAAGGGAGGGTTCCACTGAGCAATACAATTGTTCTTTAGGGGGTGAGGGTTATTAAGCCTGCATCAGCAGCCTTGCAGACCTGTGGGACTATTGTCACAATGCTGCTGCCCTCTCTTGTTAGCAAATGAACTGACAGTCCCATGTAGATTCAAAGAGCTTTAGCTTTGTTCTTGCTTTATTTGCCCCATATCCCATTATTGCTGTGATCTCTGAGTTTTGATTTGGTTGGTATTTAGGATTCTTGTTTATGTTCAGATGCTCTATTTGGTTCTCTTTATGATTTTGTATTTCTTAGCTTTGTTTATTGTATTGGTTCATTTAGCCTCTGTGTGTGTGCCCTGCAGCTACAGCACTGTGCAGAAGTCTTGAGCTACCTCTCATTTCTTTACATTTTGCTTTGAAGGAGCCAGACTTTCTTGTAATTTTTTAAAGTAGTCTTGATTAAATAGTTCTTCAGGCTTTCAAAGTTTTTCTTTGGACACTGGCTGCTTTTTCACTCATTTTCAATCCAGTCCTTGTACCTGACCATTTTCAGAGGAATGTTTTTTGTTTGTTAAGTCACTTAACACTGCCCTATGAATCATTCAAACATAAAAAAGTACCTAAATCAGAAGATGAACCAGTGTTGTGTCTACATATAACTGACAACTTAGCAAAGAACCTATTTTAAATTTTTGCACCAGCAAGCTGATTCCCAAAGAGCTTTTTATCACAGTGTGCACTGTGTTCTTAAAAAAAAAATGAGGAAACTGGCCTAAAACTACCTACAGCAGATGAACAGCATCTGAAAGTCATGTCCTTAAGAAATAGGAAAAATCCAGCAAAGACCTGACACAAGAGATTCAGTTGATCCATCTACTGTTCACTGAAGCTTCATCAGAAATGGTCTTAGTGGAAGGGTGGCTGTCAAGAAGCAATTGTTTAGGAAAAGAAACAGGGTGAAAAGGCTGAGGTATGCCAAATTACATGAGAACTTGACTGAAACAGGTCTTATGGAGTGATGAATCCAAATTTTAAATTTGTGGTTCAAATGGTCATCAGTATATACGGAGGAGGTCAGGAGAGGGGTATAACAGTGAGTGTCTACAACCATCTGTAAAACACGGTGGAGGCTCTGTCATGGGTTGGGGCTGCATTTCAGCCAGTGGTGTTGGAGATCTTGTCAAAATTGTTGGAATTATGAACGCAAAAAAATAACCATCAGATTTGGATCCACCATGAAATACCATCTGGAAAGTGTCTGATTGACAACAGCTTAATTTTTCAGCATGACAATGATCCCAAACACACTGCCAATGCAGTAAAAACATACCTGGATAGAAAAACACACAGTGGAACACTATCAGTCATGGATTGGCCTCCTCAGAGCCCGGACCTCAACATTATTGAAGCAGTGTGGGATCATCTTGACAGAGAACAGAACAAAAGGCAGCCAACATCCAAAGAAGAGCTTTGAATGTCCTTCAAGAAGCCTGGAGAACTATTCCTGAAGACTACTTAAAGAAATGACAAGAAAGCTGCCTAAGAGAG
>VUQS01074775.1:0-14290 GCA_015108495.1 Heterochromis multidens | reverse complement strand
AGCCACTCTTACTGGCCTGTAAACCCGAGGTCACTGGCACCAGGACAATGCCAAGGTAAAGGCAGCGCTCTCTTATTTGGCCAAGTCAACAAATTTTTTTTGAAGCAGAGCCAATACGTCTGTTAAAGAACATTAATGCATAGTCACATATCTCTTTAATACACTCTTTGTTTTACCCCCCCCATTCTGAAGTAGAAATAATAATAAAACAGTGGTGCTGCCTCATGCCTTTGGGCTCCTGGTTACTAAAGTACCCATATGTGAAATTAGAGACACCGGGGTGACAAATTCCTTTCAGGCCGTGCACAGGTAAAAGCAATGCCTAAAAGGCAAAGCAAGGTTGAGTTTGAAAGCAAGGAAGCTGAATCATCTCCCACCTGGCAGTAGGACCCTGAGGTTCTTCAGCAAACACAAAGGCAATGAAGCTGCCTGTGCTAAACATTTAAATTCAGGTGTTTCTGAGTAGGTGTAAAAAGCTGCTACACATTTGTCTAACTAAAAATTTCAAGGCTCTTCTTTTTTATGTTTCATTTGAAAGTTGCAGACTATCATAATAAAACATAGAGACTGCATGTTAATTTCTTATGGATTACCAAAATTGTCCATTTGAACTTAAAGAATAGGTTCTAGCTTTTAATGCAAAATCTTCAAATACATTTTTCTGTAATTGTACACAAAACTAACACAACTTCTGCATGCGGTGTGTCTGTGATTCTTCACGTTGTCCAAGGAAGCAGTCATTTCCACATTTAATGTTGAAGCTGAATGTTGGAAACATGAAATCAGCAAATCTTCCACTGTTTTTCTTCCCTTTTTAGAAAAATTGGTAAATTATAGCCTGACGGATGAATAGATTGTTCCAAGAGCAACATAATCCTTTTTTTGGATTTCTTGTGTTAATTTTTGTATTATTATATATGAGGTTGGCTAATGTTACACAAAGGAAAGACTTGTTTGCATACAATTCAGTTCAATTCAGTTTTATTTATATAACACCAATTCACAACAACAGTCGCCTCAAGGCGCTTTATATTGTAAGGTAAAGACCCTACAATATTAGAAAGAAACCCGCACAAGCACTTGGTGACAGTGGGAAGGAAAAACTCCCTTTTAACAGAACGTAACCTCCAGCAACCTCCAGTTGTGCCAAAAAGTGGTCGACTGCCAAAAAGTGATTTCCGGTATTTGCAAAAAAATTATTGCCATTAATACCATGATTATAATGTAGGTACAATAACACAGAGTCATAAAGATATTTGCAAAAGAGGTTATTTCTTGTCTTCTTATAAATAACCCCTTGCTAAATCCTGTTTACTACAGTCTATTTACCAATATAAGCAAAGATATCATACATAAAAAACACATAGAAGCATCGGACAACCCTTTTTGGCAGTCAATCACATTTTGGCATAACACCTGTGGTGTTCAAATATCCTGATCATTTGGTTGTTGGATATTGTTTGTTTTTGTACTTTATTACCAAGTGTCAAGACAGTCAAGGCAGTTGTCTTAAAACATCCTGGATTACTAACTCTACATGTTTTTCCTCAACGAATGAGGCTGATTTCGCCACCTGGTTTGTGGACATTATTGTTGTAAGCTGGTTAAAGTTTTTGAGACTTGCTTTGCTAATTGTTTCCAGGCAACATGCAAAGCCCCTAAGACTGATGTAATGAGTCCCCATCTGTCCCACTGTGATGCTGTGGCTCAGGCCTTTCTTGCTGATTACGGTACAACTAAAAATAGCTGCCAGGTCTAAGGCAATTAGTACTACTTTAAATGCTACCTCATTAACATAGCTCTCTGACACTTGAAATAAGGTACCTTTAAATATGTTTGCTCCTCAGATGGTACAACAAACAACAAGGGGGAAGGATTAAAGTGGAGAGGAGTGTAGATCACCTTAAAATAACCCAGCTTTGGTATTCATTATAAACAAATGTCTGTGACTGTCAGTCTACTCTACACGTTCAGTCTGTGGTTTTATTTTGTGACTCTGATTGAAGTGAACTGTGAACTTGTTTACACCTGATGAGGAGTTAGTCCACTATGGGCAAAATTCCAAATTGTAATTAGCATTACAGCTAACTGCTTTGGCTATACACTAATGAGATGACTAAAGCTAAACCAGCAACAGAACTGACCTAACAGCCTGACTGTGTGCTAAGGATCACGCATATGTTGAACACTGAGCTATTTTGGTCTGTAGACATGTAGCTCTACCATGTGTATGAAGCGCTGGCAGTCACACAAACCTCTTTAAAGTAAGGATATTTAGAGGTCAACAGGGGTCAAAGCATTACAGAGACACGCTCTAAAGTAGAGAAACTGTCACTGACACTATTTTCACCAACCACAGAAAGCTGTTGAGAAGGGGGCCCATATGGCATGGCGATCCCAAGCCCTTATTACAATTCCCTGAATGCTCTCTATGAAGGTGAAAAGTTTGGATCTTCTAACAAGAAATGTTAGATAGGCTGAGGGCACAAAGACCTACTGGACCCTTGGCCACATTAGGCCAGTGTGGTAACCATGTTGCTCTACTCTTGCACTAAAATTCACTAACTACTATCAGTTATAAGTACATACTGAAGTGGCAACCTCATGAACCCATTTCATTTGAGCTTCAGTTTAAGTATACCTACTGTTCACGCACTAACAGCAGCATGAAAACAAACAGATGTCAAGCACTACTTTGAGAAGGTGGCCTCCTTTCTCAAAGGATCCCCTCATCCTCAAAGATCAAGGGCCCATATGACATAGTGATTCCAATTTCTTATTACAGGTCCCTGAATGCTCCCTATGAAGGTGAAAAGGTGAAAACGGATGTCAGCAAAGCCGCATAGGACTGACTACAACACATGCTGCCTCAGGAAAGCCACCAGTATTTGCATGGACCCCACACACCCATGCCACAGTTTATTTGAACTCCTCCCAGAGGTGTTTACAAAGGCTTCCATGCTCAGACCTCAAGCCTCAGAGATTGTTTCATCCCAAGAGCTATACAAGCACTTAATCAGTCCGTCAAGTCTGTTTGGATTCACAATTAACAACCTCACTACAAACTTACACTATAGCCATATCTTGAACAGTTTGCACCATATGCATATTGCACCCCGTTTCCTTTGCATCGTGCACTTGTATTTTCCTTTATGGTATAATTTATATCTTTAATAGGGGGATTTTTTTATTTATTTATTTTACTGTGTTTATATTATAGGATAAGTTGCCTTTGAATCTTATTGCACCGTGTACAATAACAATAAAGGAATTAAATTCAGTTCTATTCTATTCAAAACTAATGGCATAAAAAAAAGAAACTGATGCCTCTGAAGGGTTTAAAGACCCTGAGGAGAGAATGGAGAGCACCAAGTTTTGACAAGGTGGGAGATAAAGTGACATGTTCACTTACTAATATTTTTCATGCAATGTTAAACTTGAAGTGAAACAGTGACTGAGAAAGATAATAGTCTTTTAAATCTGCACAATAAGGCTAAAACGACTGATTAATTATGACTCAGTGCTTCCACCAACTGGTAGAAGGAAAGACTTCTGGAAAGCAGGATGTCCCATCCTTAACTCGAGAATCTACATATTCCACATAACACATATTTCTTTAAAGATTTTTCTATTTCTAAATAGGAAAGGTAAGATAAGATAAGATAGCCTTTATTAGTCAGACAGGAAATTCACAGACATGCACAAGGGAATTGCATAAGAAGTAAAACAGTTAGGTCCGTCCTCCAGTGGAGTCCAGCACTGAATAGAAAACCCTTTGAGGAGGTGATTTAAACACTGTATGGCATTTGAACTATTTTGAAAACAGCATCCGCATCTTTTCTAGAGACTAAAGGCCAATGTTTGTCATGTATATTGACTATCAGTGTCCTCTTGACTTTTATAATCTTTATAATCTGCTTTACTACATCAGTAAAATTCACTAGACTAAGTTAAATTAGGTGATTAGATTAAGTAACTTTACGCTTAGTATTATACGTTTTTCAGTACTGTAATAAAACTATAATATTTATTATTATTTTGTCAGAATTTTATCTGGTACATCAGCTGTGTTTGTATAAATATTATGTTTATCTTTTCGATATTTATCCAGTAAAGGAAAGGCAGGGGCAGGTCATATGCGAACTGTACATGTTCAAACATGACTAAAGGTGCTGTCCAGCGGTGGGCTGTCACCATGTTTACAGCTAGCCAGGAGCAACTGCTCTGCTAGCCGGCTGGCTTAACTAAATAAATGGTGTCTTGGCGTAGCTGAACTTCAGTTAAGTTGTCCGACGTTACCTGTCCGTATGCCTCTCGTTTTAGGGATTTTACTGTTTTTCACTTCATGGTAAGCAAAAAAAAAATGGGTTCCGACATCAATTAATTCACATGAGGAAAGCCGGGAGGCTAACGAGGCAGCTAGCCAGGCTAACGTTAGCATACTTAGCTAGGAGCGGAAAACAGTTATGTGTACATTTGAATAGTATGAGTTAGGCTCTTTAGAACTGGTAACCGCAGGTTCGTGTCTACACTCAAAAGAAATCAAGGAGAAGTACTGGAATACTATAGGATGAAAAGGCGCGTTCACTGGGATTGCTAAGGTGTCATTTATTAACTAACTATTAAGTAACTGTCATGATTTCACATTTCTGTCCGGATGCTGGAGGTTAATTTCACCATGTGCTTGTCACTGGCTAAGGAAATGATAATGGAAAATGACAGGTTCAGACATACTCGGTGTTAACAGTATGCATTAGTGCTTCCGCTAATTTGAGCATTCTAACTTCAGCAGGCCGAAGACAATCCGGCGGCTTTCCTGATTTTCGAAGCGCTGGTGGAGGGTCAGTTTGGGACTGAAGTGCCACCCATCTCCCCCTCTCTTTGATCCTGGAAGAGCAGCGCCTCCTTGTGACTGATATTCAGCATGTCAGGTGCGTTAACGCCAAACTATTTTACACCTGCTCCATCACTGTCTAGAGGAATAATTTATGTTCTCCACATGAAATTCAGCCGAAAAAGGAAGCCCGGAATGCACACACCACTAAACATCTACTCCATGATAAAACCACTGCTGTCAGATAGAAGGAAAGGTTTTGTGGTAGAAGCTTTACATTAGTATTTCAGGTGTGTTATGTGTCTGGTCCTGCAGCCAAATAACTTACACAAAAATCCCCCAGCAGACATTTTGCCTGTGGTGGCATTCATCGCTGACATCCATGGATGCATTCCTTGAACCTCAAGCCCACTCACTGAATGGCTATCCCACACTGCCCCTTTTGCCCTGCTTCTCTCCACCCTCCTCTTTCTTTCTCCCTCTCTCGCCCAGAGAGCAGTGCTCCCAGGATGGATAGTGGGGTCCATTGTGTCAGTGAGATGTTTATTAATGAGAGGGATGCACACAGAGCAGAGCTGCTATAGAAGGACTAATCACTAATCTCTTGGTTAATGCGGACAACCTGCCAATGTACTGGCATAAATTACCAGGAAGCTTTGTGACAAGGACATACAAGTTGGTGTTCAGCAGGGTGTCTTGGTGAAGTTTATTTTGATTTAAAACTTGATGCAGAAGTTGTGCTTTTAGGCTCGACTGTGTAAAAATATATTTGTTTCTGGATGTACTATTGTTTTTATGGGTAGGCACAGTTTTTGAAAGTTTCTTTAATAACCACGAAACCAAGTTTTGTTTGTTTTTTGGGGTTTTTTTTTAGTCTGGTTAATTTTTTTCGTACTTCTGTTTGGATTTGGGAAGAAAGGTTTCTGCATCTATGAAAGGAGTAGTGTTTGTCTGAGTGTGTGTCTCTGTTGCCTGCCATGCCTTTGCCTCCGCCTGATGTCCCAGCCACTCAGAGGCTGGCACTGGACTGTCGTACCCTTCTGGACCATCGTGTTGGCAAGGGTAAGTGACAGAATCACCTCCCCTGTGCTCTTTAGGACCCTGCTCTGTTATAAAGTCATGGGCAGAGGATAGTGTAATTGAATAGCTGCTTTCTGCCATACTTCCCAATTGCACATGATTTAAAAATAAGTCATTGTGAAAATGGAAACTACTATTTGAGGTCTGTCTCTCTCTCTCTTATAAAGTCATATGAGCTTTGTTCACAGTTAATACAAGGTGCTGCTAAGCAGTGTTACCCAGTTAAAGGCAGATCTGATTCATTTCCAGCCTGGGGCATTTAATTACTTTTGGCCTTTGACTGTTTCATTATGTTGGATTTTTTTTCCTGATGGTTTATCCATCAGAAAGCCATGCAAGTACTCTACAGGGAATACTGGTCTGAAATGTTGTCATACAAGTACAATCTTGTCTGTACATGCTGCCAGTTGTCTAAGAAAAGTGGTACCATACAAGTGATGCAAATACTTGAAACAGGAGAAAAAGAAAATTACAATAAATGTAAAGTTAAATTTGTCTTCAAGAAACTTTAAGATCCAATCTGTAGCAAAGTGCATTGGACGAGTACAAGGTGGGAGCCTAAAGAAAAATGCACTTCTGAATCTGATTTTATTAATGGTGCACCTACGATCAATTTATTATCAACTTCAATTCATTGTACAAGTGCTGATGTCTCTTTTCTATGACCAAATCAATGGCAATAAATGGAGCACTTTTGGGAATTGCAGAACTGAGCTTGATTGATGGATCTTAGATGTCTCACACCCTGTGAGCTGCTACTATTTTAGATTAATTTCAAAGAGAGAAACATCTAACTTGTTGTCTTTTTAGGTGTTGATAGTTCATTATAAGTTCATCTGATATTGTAAACCGGTGCTTAGAAGACTGTAAAGCTGTGAACCAGAGAGACTGACAGGGAATAAAATACATATTAAGTGCTCATTTGAGCTTTTATGAGGACACTGCGGCATCGTGAGGTTTCTGATTAAACCGCTGCCAATTTGTGCATTAAAGCCAATTACATGACGATCGTATCTCTTTTTAATGGCTTTGTGGTAATAGTTATAAAAACAGGGGAATTATTTAAAAGGTCTGCTTTTGTGGTGCATTCGTGTTGCTCTGGTGATAAGCTTTGCCACTCGTGAGATGGGAGCCAGTACTGTTGTATTTATCCACTGGCTTTTAGAAAATGAGACCTGGGAGAGAATGAATAACCTCTGACTTCTTTAAAAGGAATGTTTATTTGCATTTGTTTATGCAAATATCAGTGCACATGGTTATGTAATCACACATTTCCTACTGTAAGGAAGTGTGGCAGAAAGTTGCATAAGCGTAGAAGGGAAAGCTGAATTGAAGTAAAGCGGGAGAGAGGGGAAGATTAATGATGGAGAGGAGGGCAAGAGCGATGCTAGCAGGGGGTGGAGAGAGGGAGACGAGAAGGTTGTGTGGGAGGGAGGTATTCTCCCTTTTCATCTATGTGGTGCACAGTCCGCTCTTACTCTGTCACTCCTCGCTTTTTCTTTCTTTGCAACTGAGAGCTAGATTAAAAGTGAGTTTGGTGTGCTTGTATGTGTGCTTGCATGTCAAAATCTGCACTGCCCTCATTGAGAAGGAGCACTGTTGCAGAAGAATGGGAAAATCCAAGGTCATCACGGCACGCTTTCCTCTGACGTTGCCTCTCAGCCCCTTTTTGTGCGCAAGTGTGTGAATAACTGTGTGTGTCTGCATGGCAGGGAGAGTGTGTGTGTGTGCGTGTGTAACTCCTAGCATCGAGCCAGGCTCTGCACCAATCACGGTGCACATTCATATGCCTTTTAGCTTCAAGCACACGTGCAGGCATTTATCCCAGGGTAAGCGGTGCGTGTGTTTGTGTGCATTTTCAGTGCCTCTAGGCACAGCAGTGTGTCTGTATGAGGAACTGAAGCTGCATTAAGAAAACATAAACGGCTGTAGTGAGCAACTTCCACATCACGACTGATGTACGGTAAGGATAACAATCCTCTTTCCATTCCGTATTGGTTTGTGCATTCTGGGCTGTGTAAACATGTGAGTAATGTCAGGCATCCGGCGTTTAGCCTGTTTTCCTACATTCTGCAAAGACGTTTCCTTCTTAGCTTTCTTTCGATAGATAGCAGCTGTGACTAGAGTGTAGCAGCTCCTGAAAGCGCGTTATGAGAACTTGGATACTTAAAAGGATACTCTCTGTTACATTACAGTAATAGATTACAAGGGAACTCTACTTTGAAGATGTTTATATTTGGTAATAGACACATATTTACTCTTAACTATCACTGATAATGTTTCCTTCTGTTATAGTTGGTGGTAACAGGGTGTGTTCCTGCCAGTGTATTATATATTTGCTAACTCTGGTTAACTTTGGGTGTTTGTGTTATAACCTTGTGTTCATATATTAAATTTTCTAGTCATTGTTGAATGACTTTTATGATCCTTCAGTATTAATACGTAAATTTATCGTATGTTAAATTTATGTTTCCTTAAACATCATTTTTAGATCTTGATAAAATCCCTGTGATGATTTTTGAAAATTATTTTGCTTCTGGTGCTACTAGGGCATGTTGATATATAGTTAATTGATTAGTGCTAATTAAAAATGTAGTCAGATTTGCTTTGAGTTGCAGACTAGTGATGGATTAAGACTTTGGTGTGGAGTGAATTATCAACACAGGTGCTTCAAACTGGAGACTGTACAATGTGCTCAATGTATAGTAATGTAGGTCTGTGCTTGAGTCCCTCATTGCCCAGTTTCAGTGCAGGTTTGAGTGATTCATAGTGTGTCGGACTGGGCTTATGTCATATGGATTTGTTGGCAGCGTCTGGGCATCGGTGTGTTGGTTGGATTACACCAGCCATGTTCGCTGCCACCCACATTGGATCGAATGTGTGCTGTGAATCTGGCTCATGGCTTAATTGGCTGAAAAAAGGATGTATATAATGTATAATATAATATAATATATAATGTTTTCTTCATCAAAGTGCATGCACAGGGTACATTTGTCAGTACATCCAACATACCTACTTAAAATGCAGGGTTTTTTGTGATATAGATATGTTGGGGCATTATGGTTATATATAAGCAGGACATTTGAGTAGTTTTCATGTCCTCCAGAAAAATTCTTACTCCCTGTCACGCTTCCCATAATGCTATCACCCTCTTCTCCATGATCTGTACTCGCCTCCTCTCCTCATCTGCTGTACAGCATTCCCAAACTCACTGACAGCTTATGTGCATACTGGTTAGCTGTCGAAACAGCCTTGTTCATTATTTGTTATTTGCTTACGCTCTCCTATCCTCTCTCGTTTGCTCACTGTGTTGCCAGATTCTGTTGTGTGCTTGCATTTCTTGGTGTGAGTACAACGTTTGTAGATGTTTGCTGATGCAAAAATAGCAGGACTTTGTCTCTCTCCCCCCTTCCTCTTATGTAATGACACCCCTGAAGGGTAGCATGCTTTGTAACCGTCATGAGAAGTGATGTGTTTCTTGGGCAGGTATATGTATTTACAGCAAGGCCACTATATGTTTGTGTATCAGTGTGGCCTGCAAGACCAGTGCTTTGCATGATCCTAGGTGAGGTCAAAATGTGCACTTGCAGTTCTGTCTCCCAAGTATACGCACACCTCCATAAACACAGACTGGTCCTAAGTGTGTTAAATATTGTCTTTGCAGGGTGTCAGGACTATATTTATTCTCTCTTAGCCGCCATGTGACTTCAGGCACAACAGAGCAGATTTGGGACAGCAGGTGCAGATGACACTGCAAGATGCATAAAGCATCCCACTACCTTGTGTGTGCATGCACATGTATGTTTTTGTAGTTTTCCTTTAGATATTTTCTATTTTTTTAGGCAATATTCTCAGCTGAAGTAGATTTAAAAAAAATGTTTTTTTAATTTGTCATGCACTAGTGTCCACAGCTGATACGTGGGACCCACAGTGCAGTTATTAACACCTCATGGTGTTTGTGTAAGTGGGTGGAGGATTTTTTTTTACTGTTATTATCATGCACAAGCATGTCTTCTGTAGCTATGTATTTTTGTTTGTCTCTATTTTTCTCACTTCAGCGTGCAGTTTTTCCCTCCCTTCTCTCCATCTTTCTCTCACCCTAATGTGGAAATGTTAAGCTGATATCCTGGGGGAAATGGAGAGTGTAATCTGTTAATGTACCAGCCCATTGTTACAAGGATAAAAATAGATTGCGATTGGCTGGCTTCTTCCTGTGGTGATTTGAAGGATGGTGACCCCCTCACACGTGTGCATATACCCACTCATGACTTCATGCTGGAAGGATGTGTAGCTTAGCATCCAATTAGTAGCGATAGATGCCTAGTTGTGCAGAAGTGTTCACCCTCTCATTATGTTAGTGTTGTATCTACCAGAGATTTATTATTCCTGTGTTTCAAGCGCCTCAGTGTGTTGCTCCCCATGTTTGCTGTGTAGGTTTTATTCCTTATGTGAGTCGGTGTGGAGGAGCTCAGTGTCCAGCCCATAAATGTGTTGTCACCTTGCAGCGCAGAGTGGGTGGATGTCGTGAGACCTCCTGCTTTGTGCTTTTCACCGCTGTCGACCAAATCATTGTGCACCCACTTTGTTTTGCCCTCTAAAGCCCCCCTCCCCAAACTAACCCATCATTACCAGAAGCACGAAACAGCTCTCATTATTTATAACAGAAACTGAGCACAACTATGAAACTTCACAGAAATTTTTGTGCCAGTGAATCGGGTGGAGTCATTTCCTCAGAGACATGGTATTGCAGCACACACATTACAAGCAGAGTGCAAGCAGAATATGTAAAAATGTTTTAAATGGTGGCAGCTGAATTTAGCGTTATAACGACCTGTGGGTGTAATGCACCCCTTCGAGCCACTTTCATCAAGTTTGTTGAGTTGTAGAAACAAATATGCTGTTTGGTGTTGTTACAAAAAACTGTTCAGCTATCAGTTGACCTAACAGCTCCCTAAAGTAAAGAGTAGCTGGTTACAATAAAAAAAAAAAAGAAAGAAGGAAAAACACAGAACATGTGTAAATGCTGCACCACAGGATTATGAAATAACATGTAAATGTATTTTTACATAATTTAGTTTATTTAGTTATTACTTTCCTCTTTTCTCTGCAGCTGACAGAGAGGACAGGACAGATTTGTCCTGGACGGGGCAGATGCAATAAGTAGCACTAATCTGTGACTCATTCAGCACATCTCATTTCACCTCCCCCATCCCACTCCCATCTCCCTATATATCTTTCTCTCTTTCCCCTGTCTGTTCTTTGTCCCCTTCTTTGTCCACTACCCTTTCCTCTCCACACCGGGGACCTGCTGCATTTTTATTAATTCAGTGACAACTCCTACACTCATGCCCTTAGCCAATATAGGAAAGATGTGAAGAGGAGGTGGAGGGAGTTTAGGTTGGTGCAGGAAGACGAGAGGGAGGGTTGCAGCGGCCTCATTAGTGTTTGAAGTGATCGAGGGAAGAGAAGAAGTGCTACGAGTAGACTCTCAGTTCGCTGAGATGAGCACAGGCATGACAGCTGCTGCAGAGTTCAACATAAGTTTTAGAGAGCAGAAGTGAGCCTTAAAAAAGAGGAGCGTTTTTAGTACTCAAGGTGATAACTGTATTAACAGGCCTTATAGGGACATCCTCTCTGTTCTTGCAGTAGTCTTCTCAGGTTTGGGTCACTGATAACATACCAGAAGGCAGCTAAATGTTGAAACAGAATCTTGTTGCTTGGTCTAGATTATGGTCTCTACAGCAACGGTACTTAGAAGTCTAAATAGTCTCCTCACTCATGCATTTTCATCATTCCTCATAACAGTTTTTTAACTGTTGGGAATTAACTGAAAAAAATCTTAAATGTGTTTTATATAATTCCTCATTTAACCATTATGTGGGTCATTCTATCTCAAATCAACCAAGCCTTCTGCTCGACCGTCTCCGATTGCACCATAAAATTTTTATGCAAAAGTTTGAACATATATAATGATTTCTGTGATATCTTAGCTTCATATATTAAATAGTTTTCAAGATATATTTTTTTGAAAAATGGTCAGTCGACCCATTTTCAGGCCTTTTTTTCGCACCTTGAAATCTGAGGCAATGTTTGAACATGAATATCTCAAAGACTATTAAAGATAAAAGCCTGAAATTTTTACTGGTCTTTCTTGCCATCAAAATGAATGAGGATCTGTAATTTTGGACAGATACATTATATATACATTAAGTATTGGCTACTTAAAATATGAAAAAAAGTCCAGCACTCCTGCAAAAATATTTGAGCACACATTAATAAAAAAACGTAACATTGAAAAGAGTTTTTACCATGAAAGTCACAAAAATGAAGATAATGCCATTTTCATTCAGCTTTCATGCTGGATTGAGCAAATATGACAAGTTGTACCACAAAAACAAAAATATCATTGTTCTGTCCAAATAGAACAAAACACTGAAGTTTCCAGATGGTGCTCTCAGAAAATAATTTAGGTAAATAATTTTCATTTTCAAGACCTGGGTCACTCCAATCTCAAATCATCAAATTTTTAGAATATTTTCTGCTCGACCATCTCCAATTTGCATAAAGATTTTATGGTACAAAGTTTGAACATATACAATGATTGCTATGCAATTTTAGCTTCATATATCAAACACTTTTCTAATATATTTCTCTATTTTAAAAAGGCCCATCCAACTGACTTTCATGCCCTTTTTTTTTTGCATGTTGAAATCTGAGCAATGTTTGAACATGAATATCTCAAACACTATTAAAGATAAAAAATAAAATGAACCAGGATCTGTAACTTGTGACAGATACATTAAAAAATGTCTGAGTATTGGTAGTAAATATGAAAAAATTAAAGCTGTCTGTAAAGTCCCATATTTGACCTAGTGCCCTGGAGCAATCTTATAATTCAGGTTAAGTTTAAAATATACCAAGAGGTATTAAAATGTAACAATGTAGCATATTTGTATCTATATTAAAACTGTTAGAGCATTCATTCAGACAATCAGCATACCGATTGCCTGATCCCTGCTTACCTCTAGAAGTCGTAGCATTAGGGTTAGGTTTGATTAGGGTATTAGGTGTTAGGATTTAGGGTTAGCATCTTGTATCAGACTACCAATCGCCATGTGGACATATCAGCTTGGCCTCACAAGACTACTCACGTGAAATGATCCCTTTATCATTACTCTTAATTGTTTTGCTAGATTTATTTTTATGTACAAAAAATTTTACTTTGGCACTTATTGAGTTTTTAATGCCTCTTAATGTCTTTTAAACTTTACCTGACTCCTCCAGGGCAGTAGGTCTTTAAATCGTAGATAGAGTTGGTCTCAAAAATGAAAAATATGCACATATTTAACAAAATTATTAGTTGAAATGAGTTATAATCAGAGCACCATGTGGAAACTCCAGAATTTTTTAATTCAGATTAGACTATATAATGTTACAGATACTATTTGGATAGGGCAATCTACTGATAGTTTTGTTTTTGTGGTACAACTTGTCATATTTGCTCAATCCAGCATGAAAGTTGAATGAAAATAGCATTTTCTACATTTTTGTGACTAAGAATTTCATGTTGAAAAGCATTCTACATGCTTTATTTTGCAGTATTGTGAAATTCAACTATATACCATTCAGAAATTGTCAATAGTTGTCTTTTGCAATGTGAAGCTTTTTATTACTGTGTGCTCAAATATGGGAAGTTGCAGGAGTACTGGACTTTTCTTTTTCTTTCATATTTTAACTAGCCAATACTCAGACATTTTTTAATTCATCTGTCCCAAATTACAGATCCTGGTTTCTCTTGATGCATGCTCAATAATCCAGGTAAAAGAATCCCAAAAAGTTGAATCTGTTCATCTGGACATAGCGTTTTTTAGTGGGAATCTCTGTGAATGGTACCCATGGCCATTGATCAATGGTCATGACAATTTGCATACTATTGATCATGAAACTGACCAAATGGCCCATTGTTAGTCAGTGGTGCTGGTTTCGGTCATTATGCAATGTACTGTTTATAAGGTTGGGCAAGCCTGCAGTCACCTGAGACTGAAGAAGTTACCAGGAGGTGACGAAACGTTTCTCCCACTAAAAAACGCTACGTCCAGATGAACAGATTCAGCTTTTTGGGATTCTTTTACCTGGATTATTGAGCATGCATCAAGAGATTTTAACACACTTTGGCAAGGACTGCCTAAAGCTAGTGCGTGAGTACAAGCAAACAGCACGTAAGATGGCAAACTACAGGAACCATCTGAGATTCAGCCTCAGATGCAGACAAAGCAGGATTACTCCTAAAAGTCTTCAGATGAGATTTTCTGTTAAGGGCTTCCGAGCTACAAAAATCCTCCAGAAGGCACAGAGCCAGCTGCTAAACGAACGGGT
>VUQS01074774.1:3850-16898 GCA_015108495.1 Heterochromis multidens | reverse complement strand
GGGCTGGAACCTAAATTATTATCCATTTGGATTGTAATTATCTGTCATGCAAAGAATATTACTTATTACCCTAACATTTGGTATACATTTAATATCTACACTCATGAGCACTTTGCTAGTTACACCTGTTTAATTGCTTGTTAACGCAAACATCTAATCTGATCAGCCAATCACATGACAGCAATTCAGTGCGTTTAGGCATGAAGACATGGTTAAGACGACCTGCTGAAGTTCAAACCGAGCATCAGAATGGGGAAGAAAGGTGATTTAAGTGTCATCAAAAACTGCTGATCTACTGGGATTTTCTTGCACAACCATTTCTACTAGATTGAGCTGATAGGAAGACAACAGTAACTAAAATAACTACTTGTTACAACCGAGGTATGCAGAAGAGCATCTCTGAATGCACAACACACTGATGGAGTACAGCAGCAGAAGACCACACCGGGTGCCACTCCTATCAGCTAGAACAGGAAATTGAGGCAAAATTCACACAGGCTCACCAAAGTTGGACAATAGAAGAGTGGAAAAACGCTGCCTGGTCTGATGACTCAATTTCTGCTGCGACGTTTGGATGGTTGGGTCAGAATTTGGTGTAAACAACACAAAAGCAAGAATCCATCCTGCCTTGTATCAACAGTTCAGGCTGCTGGTGGTATAATGGTGTGAGTGATATCTTCTTGGCACACTTTGGGCCTTTAGTACCAACTGAGCATTATTTAAACACCACAGCCTACCTATATATTGTTGCTGATCATGTCCATCCCTTTATGACCATATTGTACCCATCTTCTCAACCATTATCCTGCTTCCAACAGGATAATGGTTTCTTGAACATGATCAAGAATGCGATAATGAGTTCACTGTACTCAAATGGCCTCCACAGACACCACAGTTCAATCCAATAGAGCATGTTTGGGATGTGGTGAAACGGGAGATTCACATTATGGATGTGCAGCTGACAAATCTGCAGCAACTGTGTGATGCTGTCATGTGAATATGGACCAAAATTCTGTTTCCAACACCTTGTTGAATCCATACCAAGAAGAATTAAGGCAGTTCTGAGGGCAAAAGGGGTCCAGCCCAGTAGTAGCAAGCTGTACCTAATGAAGTGGCTGTGGAGTGTAAATTTTTCATTATTGTTGCAGTCAAAGCTACCCTGGATATGTTCTCATTTATGATTCACTATGAACTCAGTCTTCTTTCATGTGGTGATAACACACAAGTTTTTAAATTTAAAAAGCTGTGAAGTAGTCAAAAATGATATCAGGGATTTTTAAAAATTTTGGCTTAGCTGTTTGAAGGTTCAGCTGGCAAAATACAAGCTTCTTCTTATTTGTGAAGGTGTCAGATTCTCTCTCAGTGGGATTTACAGTATCATCGTGTGCAAGATGTCCTTGGAAGTGTTTTTCTTTTAATGTTTACAAGTCAGTGGGGATTCTCTTAGAGATGATACTCTTTACCTAAATTGGCACGTCATTTGTGTCTTGGGGTGCTAATCATTCCCCAGTTAATTTCTAGAAGAGAATTACCTTATTATGAAGTGTTTTCTATGCTGCTTCGCTCCTGAGTGTTACCTATGTTGGTAACTTTCAGTCAATAATCTCAATGTCTGAGATTATTGCTGCCTTGTAATTAGCCATGTTGTGTTTACCACTTTTCTCTGTTTATCTATTTACTTTACTTTGTGTCTCTCTTAAATGATTTTCTAATTTCCTTCCTAGGTATTGTTTGATGAGTGTGAAGGGCTGCTACACAGACTTCCACATCGATTTTGGGGGAACTTCAGTTTGGTATCATGTATTCAAGGGACAGAAAGTAAGTTAATTCTGTCCTCACAAAGCTCTTATTTAGGAGGATTGCTTTTATTGGATATAATGATCACAGCTAAGAAGATGTCTGCTAATATTTCTCAAAGCTTTGAATGTTGTTAACAGTTACAGGCTCTGTACAGCAAAACCTCTAAGCAGAAATGACTGCTTCTCCTCAGGTGTTCTGGCTTGTGCCTCCAACTCCCTATAACCTTGCCCTGTATGAGGACTGGGTCCTGTCAGGCAAGCAGAGTGATGTCTTCCTGGGAGACCGAGTTGATGGATGCCAGAGAGTGGAGCTTAAACAAGGATACACCTTCTTCATCCCATCTGGTGTGTTGGCATGGTTGTCTTAAAGCAGCCAGCAGGAATAGATTAGCTTCCATTAATGCTCAGCTTTGAATATTTGACCATTTTAAGTTGTATTTATCGGTCTGTAATTAAGGGTGGATCCATGCTGTCTACACTCCTGTGGACACACTGGTGTTTGGAGGCAACATTCTGCACAGCTTTAACATTCCTATGCAGCTTACCATTCATGAGATAGAGAACAGGACAAAGGTAGGAGTCTATTTTCTCCACTGTGTGGCTTAACTCTGATCTGGACTGCAATATACTAAACTCTACGTGGGATAAATTAATCTCTTTGAGAACCAGGGGAAGGTGAAAAGTTCACCTGCGAGAGACAGGAGAATAAGAAGTGTGGTGAGTCCTTACGGCAAAACTCATTTTTGGATAAAGTAACCCTTTCTTGGGTTCTTTTTATAATTTATTTGCATTGGACTCTAAATTCTTCACGGCTATTTTTTTTTTTTCACTTGCTGTTAAACATGAGCCAGTCTGCTGAGATTTCAGTTGCATTACTGAACAATTGTGCATGTTTCTTTGTGCCGATTAGAGGATAGTCTCTGAGTGACAGAGCACAAGATATTGTTATGAGTAAAAAAACAAAAAAGACTGTTAGTTAGACTGTTTATCTCTACACAGATATCAGCCGCCTGGTTCTTTGTAGTACTTTATAGTTCGACTTAGCTTTCAAGCGGTTTTTTTTATATGCATTAAAACCTTTGCGGTAATGGTAGGACAACTTTCTTTTTACCTTACTGAAATGACAGCCATGTAGTTACTTAGAGAGTGTACTTTGGAGATTTTGATTTACTTTTAATGGTCTTAAATTTTATTTAAAATGGTTTTAAAAATATCTTTAAAAGTCTTAGATGAAACCTGTCGATACCCCAATACATTTAAAAAAATAATAATTTTTTTTTGGTCCCATCTTCAGGTTCATTCCAAGTTTCGTTTCCCCTTCTACTATGAGATGTGCTGGTATGTCCTGGAGAGATACCTGCACTGCCTTACCAAGCGGTCCTACCTTTCTCAGGAGATCCGTAAAGAACCTATGGGTGAGTGAAATTAAGTAAGGCCTCAGTCACACAGGCCTAGAGACCGGTCGATGATCCCTTGGCAACCTACAGTCGCTAGGGAAAAAACATGTTTTCCCTGAACAGTTTGTGAGTGGTTACTGGCAGTCTCTAGGTGAAATCGGTCCTTGCGATTGCTTTGGTTGCACGCTCCTGGAGACCAAAATAATTGCAAGGAAGTTTTTGGTGCAGCACAGTATACCTCTTTGTGACCAGTTTCACCTAGAGACTGCCAGCAACCTCCAGCAACTGCTCTCCAGCTGGTTGGGGAATACATATTTTCCCCCAGCGACCTGTGGTTGCTGGATGGGGGGTCACTGACTGGGGTCTAACCCAGCTGCTATGTTACAGGAAGTCATTGTGATTAGATTTGAATGTTTGGAGGGTGTAGACTGTGGAGGTGACTATGCCCATGTATTGTGAGACATCTTTGTTGTTGTTTTGTAATACCTGCTAACCTACGAATTGACCCACAATATCAGGATTACTCCCAGGTGCTCCCAAAGCTAAAGAAATGATTTGCTCATTACTATTGCATGTTCACAAAAACATCCATTATAGCTTATCTGCTTTTGTCTCTGCAGATTATGAGACAAAGTCAAAGACAGAAAGCCCCTCCTCTGACTCCAGGAGTCAAGACATGAATGAGGACTCATGTGGGAATCAAGTTAGAGATGAGCAGGGTGAAAAACTAGAGAGAGTTCCTCAGGATGGCCCCTGCTCACCTGACAATGGGAAGGGCCAACACCTCAAAGCTGTTTTGTCTGTCGACTCTGAGGACAGCTGTAATCCCAGCTCGGCCTCTTTAGATTTTCCCAAAACCCCCTCTGACTCTCCGACCTCAGAGCCTCAGAATAAATGGATTCATTTGACAGAGTTTGAACTGAAGGGACTAAGGACACTGGTTGAGAAGCTCGAGTCACTCCCGGAAAATAAGAAATGTATTCCAGTGGGAATAGAGAACCCCCAAGCCCTGCTGGAGGACTTAAAGGTAAAATAAAAAAAACATTGTTTGCTACACGCACATCAGATTACTTAACAGATAGGATTCATAGTTCAGCTTTATTTATTTATTGTCTTTGCGGCTGTGTAGGTTGTCTTAAAGGAACATGCTGATGATGACCCTAAATTAGCCATCACTGGATATCCTGTGGTATACTGGCCTAAGAAAAGCATAAAGGTAAGAATGTGTCATCTGCAATGTGACACTCTTATTTGCTGCAAAAGAAATATATAGTGCGTCTATTTCATTTTCAGGTGCTTGCAAATCATTTTAATGAACATTTTATTATAGAAATATCTATGTAGTTTAGATCTTATACACCTTTTGCTTGACTTTGTGGTGCAAGCAACATCACCGGGTATGTTTTCAATGGATATTTACCCATCACCGCAGGTGTGCATATTTATTTTTACCTATGTTATTATAGGTACATATCAGGAAAAGGACAGTTATGAGTGGTTAACTTGTATTGTGAATAATTTAGTTTCTCCTGTGATAACCTTCAAAGTGAGAAGCAACTTCAGGTCTTGTTTTGTCTTACCTCTCGCATCTCACCGCTCACTGCACTCCTTCCCTACAGCATAAGATTTACCTGTTTTCATAATTTTGTTTTAATTGGCTGCAGTATTGCCTAATGAAGTAAATGATGAGGGTTTTTTTTTTTTTAATGATACATTTCTGCTCTTCTCCATACTCCATACTTGTATTTTGTTGTCATTAATGCTTTTTGGTGTGCCTTCTGGATCCAAAAACAAGCTTTTAATGGACTTGTTCTTTACTGTCCATTAAAACATTGTTTACTATGAGCAAGAATTATATGACGTCTTAAGCATGTCGCTGCCTTTGCGTTTTACATAAGGTGGACTCAATATTTACTGAGACCCAGAAATATTGCTCTTGTTTTCTCCTTCTGCTGTCATATGTTTTTAGTCGTTGCAGTTGTTTATTACATGACTGCCACTTTGAGTGCATGTGCATTTGGCAAAACACCTTGATATAATCCATTTAAAATTGTGATATCGTAAGACTAAAATAGTTGTTGACGTTGGCAGGCTTGAAGTGTCTTTGATGTTTGTGCCATTTTACCTTTGAGTTTCTCTAGCCCTGAGCTGAGCAGCAGACTGTAAAGTCATAATTGAGCCTTTACATTAATCATCAAAAAAAAAAAATCTCTACCGCTTTTATTCTCCTTAATACCAGTTTTGTTCTTATCTCACTTGCAACGTAACATAAGATATCCCAAAACATAAGTCAAAATTTTGAAGAAATGGCTTTAAACAGTATGATGGTTGCAATGAGGTCAAATTTTAATCAGTAAAAAGTGTTTCAATATGCTACAATGCTGCTCTGTTTTAGGTCGCTGAATATGTTTAATTAAAATTTTATCTAAACAAGCACATGAGACATAGAAGCCTCAGCTAAAAGTTTAAGAATGGGATGTGCTTTACATGAATGTATGAAAGTGAAGTTTGTATGGGTCTTACAAACCCTCATAATCTCCCCCACTGGGCCCTCCAAAGGCCAGCTGCTGGTCGTGGGGCCTCTTTGTGTTTGTTTTTTGTAATGAGATGCCATCTGGCTCTGGCTGTGCAGAGCCTGCTCTCGTCTCCCTGTGCTACTCATCATAAATATGATAATACCTTTACTGCATTTTCTCTCCACATTGGATAGAGGAAGACTCCCCCCCCCCAGTACATATTCTGATGCACAGGAGCCTCCCATTGGCTCTGTGCTACCCAGTGCCCCCTCCTCTTCTTCAGTGAGTCGATCCATATTAATGAGGCAGGCTTGTATGTGTTTCCTACATCTGCTTGTGGTATTGTGGAGCTTTGGAGCAGAAGGGAGGGCTATAGGCCTGACAGCAGTAGCAGGAGTAGAAGGAGGAGGAGGAGGAGACTGCAGCCATGTCAGTTTGCTGTGAGCTGGACGGTGTCTGAAAACCAGCCATGGCCATGTCGCTGAGCGCTGATGATGAGGACTACGACTCAGACTCCGAGCAGGTTAGCACCCTAAAGCCCTGCAGGCAGGCGTAATGAGGCCGCCAGAGGAATGCTTGTGTCAGACATAGCAGTGTACAGCATCACAGAGCAGTGAAGAAATGGAGATACCTAGAGACAAAAGCACTGATTCAGTTAATCTCCTGTGCTTGGTCTTTGATTTTTGCCTTTGTTTGTTTGTTTTTTTTTTTTGTTTTTTTTTAAAAATGTTTTTGGTGATAGATTTGCTGTATTTGTGTGCGTGCATGCTCGCATTTTTTTTTAATATCAAATCCAGCAATAGGAGGTTATGTTTATGTAGCCTGGGGTTGCTATTGGTTGTGTGAAGGTGCAGGGGATTAATCTTTAATGGTCTGATTGTAAACGAATCGAATGCATGTCAGAATACATGTCCTAGTAAAACAAACAGGTTATTGTTTCAGTATGTGTTAATGAAAAAACACATTTTTGTGAAAATGTTAGGTGCATCTAAGATGGGACTTGTTTACACAGAAACTGCACAGAATGTGTTTTTGTTAATTTAAATATTTCTCCTACTACATGCTTCACTCTGAACCACACCCCCCTTACATTAAGTCTGTGCCTGCCTCTAGATTTAAAAATGCTGACTGCAGATGAATGAGTCCATCCTGCTCTGCTGCCAGATATTAAAAGGCTTTTTTTTTTTTTTTTTCCAAGTGAAAGTTCAACTATTCAAACATCTTTGAGATGCATTATGTCCACAGCAGGTTGGATAACTGTTAAATCACTGTTACCAAGGTAGTGTAGCTCCAAAGCATAGCAGTTCAGCTTCAACCTTAACAACTCGTGAAAAATTACTGCCAGATTATCTGCTTGTGCTGTATGGTCTCAACATCTCTAAAGCATGCTCTGCATACTCTGTATGTATGGAGAGTTTGTAATTGGAAATCAATGAGAATGTCAAACAAAAGTCCATTTGTCTGTATCCCCCATAAAGAGAAACTGTGAAAACTGGTAACAATTATTGCATCAGAGCAACGTGAATGTGGTGTGTTTATGTCAGTGCAGAGTTTAGACATCACAGTGTTGTATGTATTGCTGCTATCAGCCATCTGATTTTGAAGTTTGCCATATTGTTTCTGCAGTGTTTGCTGTCTTCACTGCAATGATAGGTATCTTCCCAGTAGCTCAGGGCTGTGTCACTGAACATAAGAGGCTGCTTCTCATAATGTTTTCCAGCTGAATGAGCTTTGAAGTGCCAAGAAATCACTAGCGGGTCACCCGTACTGTCCTTGTTGCTGCACAAAAGGGACAAATGTATATCCTCCTTGCTGTAAGAAGGTGCATTACATAATACAGCTTTTATTGGCTGCTTCTTCTGAAACATGCTGATGAAGGCTTAGCTGCTACTGGTGATATATTTTCTAGTCTTGGAGTTCTTGGATATAATTGCAAAAAAGACTAGCAAACACAGGGGATACTTACTAAGATTGAAAGGAAGTTAGTTGTCTTTGGTGATGTTGCTGTTGCCAGCCTTTCTTGTGATTTAATATTGCGTGTCAGGGATATCTGCTTTAGAGATCACCCCACTTATCAGTCTTCAGGGGGGGGGTTGGAGGGGAATTAGTGGACAGTAGAGACAGCAATCCAACATCTCTTTAATTATTTTAATACCTTTTTAATAATACCTTGTATTGCTTCCTCTTGGTTCATGTAGTTACAGGCATAAACAAACATTAATGAAGGCGGTATTCCTGCACTACTGGTTACCTGTTGTTTCGTGTGATCTGACATTAGTGTAACTTCAGCCTGTCAGCTGACACTTAAATGGCAAAAGCTGAGTTACAGAACATCATGTGTGTTGTTTTGCTGGGTAATCTGGTCTCATTTCATTGTTTCTTCTCTTCCTAATCCCATCCCCTCCCCAACTATCCCTTCCCACATACACACACATACACACACTCCAATATCTCACTCTAATCCTGTCTGGTCACCACATATCTGACTGGCTATGTCAGTCAATTTTGCGGCTATTGTTGGAATAAATTATTGCAATGTGCGTAAGATAGAGCCTACTTAATTTTTTTGTTAGAGGGTCTCATTACAGTTCTTATTGGTTACAAGTCCGTGTGTCATAGACTGTTCTGTTAGGGAATGGGACGTGGCTGTTGCTATGCTGACACTAGGAAAATCTGCACTGCCGATGTAACTAAAGAAATCCGATCTTCATTTCCAAGAGCTGCAGTGTTTTGCACTCCTCGTTCATGTTTATTTCATCTCACACACTGGCTCTTATTTTTTTCATGTGGCATGGCTGGCAGTGTTTTGACTCGTGGTTTTCATGTTGTAAAATACATTGTTGTGGTGGGGATGTGAGCCTGGGGGGGGCAAAATATATGACACAAGAAAAATAATGATGCTGATCAAAGACCCCTCATTTCAATTGCCCACTTGTGTTAAATAGAGCACATTTAATAATATGCACTGCTCTAAATCATAGAATAATAGGTCCTAGTGATCCATGTGTGAAATGTAGCCATAAGTGCAGCTTCCCTTTGAAGTAGAAACATGCAAGCAAGTGAGGTGCTAAATTTGGAAGACGCCTCCAGGGACGTTTTTGATGTGTTTGTTTTCTCTCGTACTCTGAGCTTTACCAGGCGTGAATAATGTGTTTATGCACAGCATGCTTCGATCAGGTTTGTGGATATGTGCTATATGCTGCTTGCATATTTAAATGCAGGTGTTTTCATTTTACTTTTGTCTATGTTTGGAAATCTTGACCCAAAGATGGAAAAAAAAAACAAAAAAAGGATCGGGCAGTACTGTATACGTCAACTGTAGCACCAACCACAGCTGGATTTAATAGTCTGTTTGGTTTTTTTTTTTCCTTTTTTACGTAACATGATTTTAAGTGTTCTCTAAAAGGCTGCTAGACTGCAGGGCTTCATTATCAGAATTTAAATAATCAGTCATCAGAATGATGATAAACATGTACAGCAGTTTGTTAGTAAGAATGCAAACCAAAGGTAGTGAAAGCTAATGATGCAAGTACTTTGCCGCTGACATCGTAAATAGAATTTTGCACAGTATCACTATATTAATGAACTCTCCGTATCTGCCTACTGTACTGCATCCCGAACATGTATTTGCATAACACTGATGAATATTTTGAAAAATGACACATTCACCCTTTGTATCTGACCTTTAAGCGCATACTTGTTGGCTTATCGTTACTGATGCATCACACTTTGCCCTCCTTGTCTTTTTTAGCCCCGGCCTCCCAACCGGCCGAAACCTAAGATGGCAGCATCCCCTGCATCAGCAGTCAAGTTGTCTGCCAGCCGGGGAACATCTGGTGCCAGGAGGAGAAGGACGCGCTGTCGAAAATGCGAGGCGTGTCTGCGGACGGAGTGCGGAGAGTGTCACTTCTGCAAAGACATGAAGAAGTTTGGCGGGCCGGGGCGGATGAAGCAGTCCTGCATCATGAGGCAGTGCATTGCTGTAAGTATGTTATGTGCGAGTGAATTTTTGTGTCGCGCACGCATTCAAAATGAGCTTTTTTTTTTTTTCTATAAGATTACAGAGCAGCAAACAAATCATGGGCTGGTTTTTGGCTAAAGGGGAAGAAGCTACATAAATAACACAAATTAAAACAAAAAAATTGGGAGAGCTGATTTTTTTTTTTTTTCCATTACAAAAGTTCAGTGAACTCATGCCAGTAGAGCAGCTGTATTCACTCATCAAGTATAGTCACTAATGCTGAATGAAGCTTGACAACAAGCGATAATGATTGGCCTCATGGGAGCCACAATTCCTCCAGCACCTGGAAGAGCCTGAGTAGACTTCTGCACAGGTGTGATGACGTATCTGCCAGAGTTCTTAGTTCTGTATTTTAGTTAATTAGTTTTTGTTGTTATTTCATTTTGACTTTTTAAAAAAATTTTTTTTATATATATTCAGTTTAGTATCAGTTTCCAGAGTGAATTTTCTTGTTTGAAAATGTTTAGTTTTAGTTAAGTTTTTATTAGTTTCAGAATCAGTACAGGTATTACAATAAAAAACACAGATGTTTTTGAAAGCAGTGACTCACAGTCCTGTAGACATCCATCAACACATCCATCAATGCCTCATCAGGCAAGTTATAATAAAATTTTCACCAAACTAATGGATACTAAAACTAAGGATATTTCCTCTATATTTTTATTTTATTTTAGTTGGCTTTCCAAGTTCACAAAATAATTAGTTTTAATTTTTTTCAAAAGTCTAGTTTTTATTATTTTTATTTTAGTTAACTAAAATGTCTTTTTACATCTAGTTTTAGTTTTTAGTTTAGTTTGACTTAACTATAATAACCTTGGTATCTACTAAGACTCCATGGGGCTGAGCTTGATATACTTTAATTCTAAATTGTTAGTTTCACATTTTCATTTTTGTTTTATGTAGCTGGTCCTTGCTTTTTTAACGTATTGAAGTCCCGGATTGGTAGTAATTTCAAAGCCTTTGGTTAAACAAGAAGGTACAGCCAGTGGGTGATTAGCTTTGGATTAATACTTAAAATGGATGGAAACGCCTACATAGGGTTCTCTTTAGAAAAATAAAACGGCAACTCTAAAACTTACTGATGAACATATTATATCTTGTTTGCTTAATGATGATTTTATTTAAATATAAGTCTCTGGCATTTTGATGTCACTATGAGTGAAGAAGCCACTGCTTCTAGACAAGAAACTATTCAAGGATTTAACCTCTCATAAAACCACAGCTTGTCAGTTGCAATTTGGTTTCACTACATATTAAACAAACACCTTCTAAATGCCTCATTGACCTTTAAAAGTATTTACCTTTGTACCGAGCCAGGATAGCTGTTTGTTGTATCTATTGTTAGCTAAACTAAAAGTCTCAGCCATCACTTCATTGTCTTTGAGTGCATCTATAGTGATATGGACCTGTCTTATCCTTTCACTCAGGAGCTGGTTCTGTGCTTTCCATAGGATCTGCTTAGCTTTATGTCCCTTGACTTTTGGGGACCAGTCTGCACTACCTGCATCTTAGGTTGAAGCAGAGGTGGTTCCTGTAGTCCGCTTCCTTGATACCCTTTCATACTTCTGCACCAATTCAGGGGTGTTCCTCTCAAAGTGCAAGACAATATGTCTGTGTAGATTCTCAGTCATGTAGGTCATGGTAGTCTTAAGCATTGAATTGAGGGCAACTGCACTTCTTTTTAGGTTCATGAAGATGTTTCACTTCTCACCCGAGAGGCTTTGTGAGTTCTCAAAACTGATGGGGGAGTCCCAGGTATTTAACCTCATTCAAGACAAGTCTTGAGATCCCTTCCCAGGTATTTCAGCCCCCACCCACACATCACTTACGTGACCTTAAACATAAAGGTCCCAGGATTAGATACCTGTGAACGCCATCAGTTTGTAAAACTTAAGAATGGAGCTAAAAAGAAGTCTAGTTGCCTACAATTCAAGTGCTAAACACCGTCATGACGGGATGACTGAGAACCTAATTAATAGGTGTGGCCTTCTTATAATGTGTTATACTTGACTGTGGGTGTGCCTGTGTGGTTCTAGAGTAGTTGCTTGAGTGGTTTTTAGTTGCTGTTGTAACTGTGACAGAAGAAATACAGATAATGCAAGTAGCAGTAGCAGATATTCGCTGTTCCAGTAGCATTTACATAGACACATGGGGAGAGTGACAATGGCCTGGTTTGAATGTTTCAGTACCAAGGACAGAGATGTGCAGAGAGTTTGATTGTTTTTTCATTACGGACTATAATAAGGGCTCTGTTTAAATGTTTAACCACGCTAGTTACAAGATAGTGAGAGAACACTTGGGTCTTGGGCTTTTTAGTCACTGTGTCTCATCTTTAAGAAATGTAAAACATGCCTAACTCACCCTCCATGTACAGATACAGAGCAGTCATCAGAGCCAAGTATAACCCACAGTTCATCGCAAGCAGCTACAGATGAGGACAGAATGATTAGCCCCCCCAATGAAAATTTCATTTTTTAAAAGTATTTCCCAAGTGCTGCTAAACAGAGCAAAGAAATTTTTAACACAGCTTTTCCAAACATCCTGGTTTTATTTTGGATGCTTACATTATTTTACTTTTCACACAAAAAAGTGAAAATTAAGAAAGTGAAAATTATTTCACAAAAACCAAAAACTACCAGGGTCAAAATTGTTAGCCCCCCTTGATGCGAATAGTCAGTTGTGTATCCATAACAGCCTGCAAGTCATTTGTTGTAGTTTTCAACAAGTCTCTCACACGTCTCCTGAGCAATCCCAGCCTTAATGGCGAATCTCTCAAGCTCCTCCAGATTTGATGGTCTTCAGTTCACCCCACAGATTTTTAACAGGATTCAAGTCAGGGCTTTGTGCAGGCCAGTCAGTAATGTTAACTTTGGTCTTCTGGAGGTAGTTCTTCACCAGGAGTGACGTATGTTTTGGGTTGATTTCGTGTTGGAAGACAAAGCGACGACCCAGACTCAGTTTTGCTGCTGACTGCTTGAGGTTTTCTTTCCAAATCTTCACATTTCCTTCTTTCTTCATGGCTCCAAGACAAGATTCCCAGTTCCACATGCACTGAAGCATCCCCACAGCATAATACTCGCACCACTGTGTTTCACTGTGGGGATGGTGTCCTTTGGGTTGCATGCCTCTCCCTTCTTTCTCCAAACATAAGCAGTGTCTCTGTGGCCAAAGAGCTCTAGTTTGGTCTCATCTGCTTCCAGTCTGCATAATCCTTCTCCAGGTTGTTCTTAGCATACTTCAGTCTGGCTTGAAGGTGTCGCTTCTGCAGAAGTGGAGTTTTTCTTGGTCTGCAACCTCGCAGTCCATTCCTGTGCA
>VUQS01074772.1:13364-32014 GCA_015108495.1 Heterochromis multidens | reverse complement strand
GGTTTTACTTTATTTTTTATAATTTACTTTAACAGTTATTCCTTGGCCATAGCTGTGATTGGTCATGTTGTAACACATTTACTATCACACATTGATCAACATGAAGGACAGATGAACACCAGCACCTACAAAAAAAATCCCAAACAACAAAAACTGAAATATTCATGCAGCGGATTACCAATCTTTAACAAATTTTTAGTCTGCTAGTTGATTTCCATAATGTACAGAAAAGGATTAAAGAAAGTATAGACTTAAAAAATTGTAAACAGTAATGTGAAGTAGATATGGAGTTAAAAACAAATCTGTATTAAATGAGTTTAGAATAAATTTATTCTAGAATTGATTAAAAATGCTGTCTCGGGGAGGACATGTCACTTAATTAAGGAATGTCCAAAGCCCACTCTGGTGAAAAGAAAAAAAGTCCTGAACTTTTACTAAGGTGTCTGCTTGACAACAGCTGATGTCATTACTTAATTACGTATACAGTAGAGAATCAAGGACCTAGTTCCTGTTACATCAAATTTCCTTAATTCTGAACCAAACAAAAGCCCAGGTTAGCAAGCCAAGTTCTTCATTCTTCACATTCTTTTATGAACATAGACCTTTCTGTCTGCCTGCGTTTCATCTTTCTCCCACTGAAAGATTTCATCCTGAAGACCTTCTAGTGGCAAATACTAGTTGTTATTTTAATCTTACAAGCATTAATAAAGAAATATTGCTGTCACCTCCTCCCATCTTTCTATTTTTGTTTTCCAGTGGCCGCTCCACCCGAGCCTATAAGGTGGCAGGATTGACCCTTTTGGCCTGTGTGCTGATTGTGGGCCAGGCGATGACCGTCTATTTCCTCTTCAGCCAGAAGAATGACATCAAATCTCTGGAGGACCAAAACAACAAAATTCAGACACGGATGTCAAATGGAAACTCTGGTGAGAATGCTCTGCTGGGATTTAGCACAATGTGGCAAAAAAGCTTTATTTATTAACAACATGCTTAGTCACTAAACATTAAAATAAGATGAAAAAGAAGAGAAAATGTCATGAAAATTCCCCATTACCTGTAATATGATTTAGATTTATAATAAATTAGTGCTGAGGATTATATACATACATCGACAACTTATTTTTACTATCACTCTTTTTTTTTTCTTCTGTCTCATGTACACTTTTTCTCTCCGTCCATAGCTTCTGTGCCCGTGAAGATGCATCTGCCCATTAACTCCATGCCGATGCAGGACTTTGCAGACAAGGTAAAAAAAAAAAAGTCCAACACTGGGACATCTGAAACTGAGCTTTTGATTTTCTCAGTATTTCAAGTTAGTAAGTCTCAGACCAAACCTAACCGTAACCCTAATTTCAAGTTAGTAAGTCAAAATTTCGAGATAATAACCTGAAATTTTGATTTACAGATAGCAATAGTTTTTTCTTCCAGTGGCGAAACGGGCTTCCATAATTTTCAGTCTAGTTACTTTTTCTAGTTAAATAAATACAACTTCAGTGAATCCTGATACACTTGTAAAATCTGGTATTTTATATCCTTTTCTCATTCGTCTTTTTTAACTGATTGTATTGCAGGAAGCTTCGGCTGGAACCCCAGATGACACACGTATGTTTTATATATCTTTGTTCACATGCATTCTGTGTATGCATTAATCATCATCTCATCTATTTATGAAGTAAAAAAAAATGCAGTTTTTAATTAGAGTCCTCTTTTTCTGCCCTCATATGTCCCTCCAAAGTTCAACAGTCTTAAAGTTTAGACTGTTACAATTTGTCTTCTACAACTTGTAAATGAACTCATCCCCTCTCCCCTCCTATCTCAGCCTCTCCTGCCACCAACTGCCAGTTGGAGGCTTATGGTGTGAAGCCTGTGCAGGTGCCAGGTTTCCGCCCCGTCTGTGACAAGAGTGGCCTCTACAAGGCCCAGCAATGCCACCTGGGCCAATGCTGGTGTGTGAACACAGCCACTGGGGAACAGATCCCTGGAACTGAGCATGAAGGACAAGCCAATTGCAATGTGCCTGTCTTTGCTGGTGAGACAAGATAACCGATTTTGATTACTAAGTTGAGAGTAGAAAAAAGAATCATTATAATGTCATGTTCAGTTTCATACCAGTGTTTTTCGGTTGCATTTATGGTTTCTTTTATGTAGTTGTTTGAATCCAAAACCCACACTTTTCATTTGACCTTTTTCTTGACTATTTTTAGATTTTTACATTATTAATTTGTGTTGTAATGTTATTATGTTTTAATATGATATTGCATATACTTTCAGAGAACTCTGTGCAGATCTAAGATTTTTGTTGTTGTTGTTGTTGTTTAAAATTATTGGTCTTTTGTAAGAGAATTGTGATGTAATTCCATTTTTGTCCATCACTTCAAGTATCTGGATACAGATCTGGATTCAACCTCAGAAATCTAAAACCTTTAAATTATCAAAATATTGATCACATTGGGAATCTGATTTAAACTGCAATGTCACTGACAGTCCAACATCTGTCTTTCCAGGTCGCATGAGCAAAGTCCTGACTTTGCCCAGTGTGGATGCTTAAAACTGTGGTGAGTAAACGTATCATATTCCTCATCCTTACTTTATGTACACTATCAGTATGAGCTATATTGTATATAAAATATAAATATGCGTCTCTTTCCACTATAGTTTCTGCAATTAGGAAGTGTATTTCAAACTCTGCATATACTAACACTTTTGGAAAAGTATAATTATGTTGAATTGGAAATCTAAAACTATGAATCAGCTATATTAATCATGCTTTCTTTCTTTCTTTCTTTTAGGTAACAGAAGCTGATTCAGTCTTTTTCAGAAAGCAATGTTGGCTCATCTCCTAATATCTTGTTACAACTTTGGCGACTCGTAATCACATCTGCACTTAATAAGCTAATGAAGTTTTATATATCGCTGATAAATTACCAAACAGTAACGAGTTATCTGCTTGCTATCGTCTTACTAGTTTATTGCAACCACTATTATACTGAGAGCAGGGTCTTTTGACGTTGATTGCAGATTTTTAATGGCTATTAAAGATGAATAATTTTCAAATAGTGTTTAGTGTGCAGATTTAAATATTTTATTTCAGTTTTTTCCTGTGATAATTTGACAAGAATGTGGTTTCTGTGTTGGGAGGCTTGAAAAAAGGTGAGGAAAAACACGACAGATGCTAAACAAAGTACTCTAAAAAATATCCTTTTAAGAATAGATTTCTCACAATATGTAAATGCAGTCCTCCCTGATATTAATTTCAAAGCAGGTTGGTCTTTTAATCTTGGAATGATTGGCTTAAGATGAAAAAAATACAACTGTTATTAAAGGTTACAAAGCATTTTTGGACACAATCAGGATACATGAGACAACTAATTTTCCCAATTTATTTGAACAACCCAAATAAAACCTGTTAAATACACTTGGTGGTTTTCTTTCATGATACTATCACAGTGGGAATTCTAAACAGTTAAGTTAAATATTTCTGTTTTTGATGTGCAGGAGCAAAAACACACAAAGACCAAAACTGCCAATACAATAAAGCACCATAAAGTTTAATCTATGTTCCATGAAGGTTATTACTTAAAAACATGCAAAGACAGAGGACAAAAAAAGGACACAAACAGCATGCAATATGAAGACAGAAACACAATGATTGTCAGTAGGCACATGTTGTTTCTGGATTCCAGTCACCAAACATACAGTACATTTTTGCCTGATATAACATTCAGTCAAAGGAAAAACTAACATGATCACAAGCTGAAACACCTCACATCTTTCTCCTTTATGGCTTGTTTATCTAACGTCTATAACAGATCTAATTATGCAATGATGGCCAATGTTCAGTTGGGTGTTGATACCATGTTAAAAAAAAAAAAAAAAATCACAGTGCAGTTTTACAAATCTTTCCTTAGACATGAATACATTTTTTTTTAATAGTGCACTAAAGCTGGAAAAACCATGTTATAGATGTTATATTGTACAATTTTACACATTAGATTTTTTGAAATGTGTCCTGCAGCAGAAGCAGCAGAATTTATGGACAAAATACTCGTCAATTTTACACTTTAAACTTCAAGTACAATTCATAAATGTACGATGCAATCAGCACAATCTAAATAAGTAAAACTGCTATCACTTGTTTTCCTTGACAGATTTCAAGACATGATCCAAAAAAAAAAATAAAACATCAGTAACAGCTTTAGATCCATAAAATCCATATAAGTGCAAATGATCAGTTTCCAGCATATAAAAAACAGGGAGCCAACTCTTACGAGGGAAAGGCTATTGAGATTATACTGTCAACTCCACACCAAAGTAGGCACTCTTAATGTATATTTTACATAAAATGTTTTAACACACATTCCCCAGCTTTGCTTGAAGTCCCAAGAGCAATTTAAACCTTTAAAAAAAAATTGCTTTGGCATACACTTTCATTTGAGACAGTCTGTGTTTCATTGCTCTCTCAGACTGAAGTCTGAATAATTTTGTTAAGTAGTGTGTGGGACACAAAAAAGGTAAATAATTTATGGCAATACTTTAAATTGAGTGACAGGTCTCTGAAAAGTGTGAACCTATACAGAGATTAAAAATATAATCTAGAAGAAAAGGGGAAGGGTTCTGTACCTGCAGACTTACGTCACTCCACACTACAGACATTGCTCTGATACCTGCAAACAATGTGAAAACTAACAAAAACCATGATGGGATTCGACAGGTTTTGCAGAGAAGCACTGTATGATGTGAAGTGAGGCAATTTTACACCCTGAGCAAAAAAAAGTGCTAATTAGTTAAGGCTGCTATCATTGATTTCTGACCACTAGAGGGCAGAAGATACCAAACACCACAGAATTCAAATCCTGTTTGAATTTTCAAATCTGTGGTGTGCTTTGCTATAGTAAGCCTAGGCTAGAAAGGTCAACAGAACCAGAGTTTACAACCACATATCGGTTGGTTTTACAATAAAGTTATAGAAAGCACCTGCTGCGTGTTTCAACAAGGACAGGGTTGGCTTCAGAAATCAATTATAGCAGCTATGAGGATTTACAATAGTAGCAGTTTGTCTATATTTCAACCACTGACCTTCTCTGCATGCATGTTAATATGCTCTGTCTTCTGCATGGGGGTCAACTGAATTTAGAAAATATGAAAAGGGAAAAGAATAGGTGTTTTAATTTCCCCTACAGCAAGCTCAATGGTTTATTTAATTATTTTTGTTTTTGTTTTTTTATGTTATTTATGTGTATGAAAGGTAAAAAATACCACATTAAATTCTGTGAGGTTTTAAGCTTTTGCCATACATTTCTGATCCCATGTGCAGCTGTACTGGCACACTCTTCTTGTAGATGTCTGTCTCTCTCTTCGCTCCATTCTTTTCCTCCAATTTCCCCCCTCGCTTCTCACTGGCGTCCTCCTTTCAGGTTGCGTATGTAGTCTTTGATGGTGCTTTCGATGTTGGGAACAGCATAATTTTGAGCTGCATACATCCCTGTACACGTTCCTATGGCAACACCCAGCAACGCTGAAGAGCGCAGCCTAGCAACAACATACCCAGCAAGAAAACCCTTCAAGAAAGGAGAAGCCAGCAGACTGCCCCCCTAGAGAGGAGAAGAGAAATGAGACTTGGTCTGTTGTTTTGATATATACAAAATTCACGGCACAGTAACTTAAGCATATATATAATAATGCTTTTGCGAGCCTTACTGGAGGAACTCCAGCCTGTATCTCATCTTCTACCCGTTTCTGAATGTCCTCCAGCTGGTCTTTTAACTCCACGAGGTCCCTGAGCTGGCCCAGCGGATTCTACACAAACATGCAGACACAGAGACAAACCAACAGGTTAGTGGAGGCAACCAGGGTTTCCTAAAATAAAAGATATGATACAGCCTTATAACTTGGTGTATTATGACCACAGCAAACATTTTGACACTGAACTTGAACATCCATTGAAGATGTCTGTTCTAAAAATCAAAGTTGGGCCAATGTTTGTAAAGTTATCTGGCCATCTGATGGATGTTCTTCCAGGAACTTATTGGTCTGAGTTTTTGTATCTTAACAGAAATTCAAGTGACTGCAAATTAGCAATTTCTAATATGAAAAAGTACACCCCATATACTTCTATTGCTCATATTGGAAGGGCACAGGAACAATACATAGACTGCAAGCTACCACAGGCTGGACAAAGATGCTCACTATGCAACATATGATGACACAGACATCTAATTGACATTTTTAAAAAATATATATTTTAAAAAGTGGACACTGTGTGGCTTGCTGCTTTGACTGGACCCTGTAGGACATGAAAAGAAGATCCACTCTGGCAGAAGCTGTATACACAATTTTAAGTTTCTGGCATCCAAATATGACCATTTTTGATTTTTCGGAAAGAAATTTGATGGGTAAATACAAAAAAAAAAAGAGCTATGAAACATATATTAAAACAGTTTGTGCTTGCAGTTGTTAACGGACCATTTTCACATCTGCAACTAAAGGTAAAAGTGGTTGAATCTTATTGACCTTTATCAAAAAGTTGCTTTTAGGCTTATATCTCCTCTAGTTTCCCCATCTGTGTGTAAAAGACACTGCATCCCATAAACCTGAGGATACAGCACAGGTCCCAGGCTCACTACAACGGGTAATTTACACAGCAGCCAACTTATAATGATGGTGACTGTAGTACAATAAACAAGAAACCACAGAGAGCACGTCTGAATACATTAACAGAGACTTGCTTGTCCCTTAAAACCATCCTCATCTAAGGCAGTTATCAGTTGACCAAAACCGCAATGAAACGTTTTAGAAGACTCTGACAGGTCACTAGGCTAACTGCGTTTTTCTGTTGATTAATAAGTGACACAATCAGTAGGTCATGTTTTCGTTGTTTGATAACTGATCGTCTCAAGGTGAATAAACAGACCTTTCACAGCTAGTCCGCCCCGTCAGCACTTCGTTTTGCTGTTACTCACTTCACAGTTTGCTCATTTTCAGTGAGTTGGCAGTGTTATGGATTTAGTTTAAGGTCAAATGAAATCCTTGTGGGTAAACGCAACATAAGCTAACAGTTCAGCTAGCTACCGCTGGGATGCTACATTTTGTTTTACGCACAGACGCCCAAAGATAAAGCTAACAGCTAATGCTAAGCGACTGCTGAATGACGAGGTAAACTTAACGCCTATCCACTATTAAAAGTTGACTTAACGTTAAAAAGTTCGAGACAGACCTTGTCATTTGCCATGGTTCCACTCTGTTGACGCTCCTCTTCTTCTCTTCCTAGAAGATTTCCTTAAAAACGAAGTGTACTGCCCTCCACTGGTGTACTAACAGACACCTCATCTTCTTCTTTTTCTTTCGTCTGCTACCTTTAGGGGTCGCCACAGCGGATCATCGGCCTCCATCTCACCCTATCCCTAGCATCCTACTCTGTCACGCCAACCCTCTGCATGTCCTTTATTAAATCCATAATATTATAAATATAAAATTAAAAAATAAAAAAAAAAAAATTAAAAATTAAAAAAAATAAAATAAAATCCACAATATTAAACATGGTCTTCCTCTTTTCCTTCAGCATCCTTTGTCCAATGTATCCGCTATCCCTCCTCTGCACATGTCCAAACCATCTCAGTGTTGCCTCTCTAACTTTGTCTCCAAAGCACTCAACCAGAGCTGCCCCTCTCATGTACTCATTTTTAATCCTCATCTTCAGCTCTGCCCCCTCCAGCTCATCATCCTGTCTTTTTCTTAGTGCCACCATCTCCAAGCCTACATACAAAGCAGGTCTCACTACCACCTTGTGAACCTTCCTTTTCACTCTTGCTGCTATCCTTCTCTCACAAATCACCCCCAACTCTCATCTCCACCCACTCCACCCTGCCTGCACTCTCTTCTTCACCTCTCTTGTGCACTGTCCGTTGCTTTGGATCGGTGACCCCAGGTATTTAAACTCATCTACTTTCACTAACTCTCTTCCTTGCAGATTCATTGTTACACCTGCCTCCCTCTCATTCACACACATCTATATTGCTTCTACTGACTTTCATTCCTCTTCTCTCCAGTGCATACCTCCATCTCTCCAGACTTTTTTCCACCTGCTCCCTAGTCTCACTACAGATCACAATGTCATCTGCAAACATCATAGTCTACAGAGACTCATGCCTGACCTCATCTGTCAGCCTGTCCATCACCACTGCAAACAAGGAGCTCAGAGCAGATTCCTGACGTAATCCAACTGCACACCTCACCACTGTCTTGCTGTCCTCATATATGTCCTGCACCACCCTCACATACTTCTCTGCCACTCCTGACTTCCTCATGCAGTACCACAGTTCCTCTCTTGGCACCCTATCATATGATTTCTCTAGATCCACAAAGGAACAGTGCAGCTCCTTTTGACCTTCTCCATATTTCTCCATCAACACTCTCAAAGCAAACATTGCATCTGTAGTGCTCTTTCTCAGCATGAAGCCATACTGTGGCTTGACGATCGTCAACCTCACTTCAACAACTCTTTCCCATAGCTTCATGGTGTTGCTCATCAGCTTTATCCCTCTGTAGTTACTACAGCACTGCACATCACCCTATAGCCATATTTCATAATGACTTTCATTCTTCTTCTCTCCTGTGTTGTCTCACAGCAGGAAGCTTCTCGATTCTAACCTCTGTGTGGAGTTTGCATGTTCTCCCTGTGCTGCTTAGGCTTCCTCCAGCTTCCTCCCACAGTCCAAAGACATGCATGTTAGGCTAATTGGTCATTTTAAAATTGGCCAACAGTGTGGATACAAGGTAGATAAAAGCCTTACGTGCACAGAATGAAGTGCTGTGTGAAAAGGTGAATGTGGCTTGTAGTGTAAAGTTCTGTGGATGGTCAATAAGACCAGAAATCACAATTTCATTCATAATAAATTATGCTACATCACTATAGATTATGTTACCCAGCAGGATATATAGTCATTTAAACTGAGGAGGGGGATGTTATTTTGAACACTACAAACAAGTGATGTCTACTTCAGTCAGGAGGAACAGCTCATAGAGAGCGATGAATGGCATAAAAAATAATAATAAAAAAATCAACATGACTGCTGCAAATAAGGCGAGAGTGAGCAGAGCTCCAGAAAATGTACAATCTTATAAATTGATGAGTGAACACATTTATTTGAGCTCAGTGCTGCTGTTTATTTGTAATATAAAAGCTGCACATTAGAGCTTTAAACTGAATACACCACACGATGCAACAGTGACATTCATTTTCATGGTTGAACGTTCGCGGTGATTAAAAAAAAAAAAAAAAACTAACAAACACTAATGAATTCCAGTAGTTTAAAAAAAATAGATTAGGCAGCAATTCAGGACTAAACATTAAGACATTCAGTATTTATACATTTTCTGCATCACCAACTGCACTAAATACACAAATGAATGCTAAATTCCCATGGCAACAAAAGGCATTCAGTTTGCACTGCTGTAACTGCTTGGTTTAGTGGTCTTACTAATGTACAGCTCAGCAGGTTTGCATAGATAACGAATCTGGCTGAGGATTTATATTCCTGTAATCAGAGAAAAAAAAAAAAATAGTGAACCGAAACTCTGAACATGCTCCGGACCAGATTATGTGTTCAGCATACATCACCACAGTGATGTAGTGACAATGAAAACTCTGGCTTTAGACTCTACATATCTCACTAATTCATGTCACTTCCTAGAACACTAAAGCTGAAGGAAATAGTCCAGATTGAACCCTTTGCTCTCAGTACAGTCAGGAAAGGTATGGGTGTGTGCTGGATATCTTGTTATGACCAGCACCCACACACACACACTGAACATGATCAAACCCCAGAGTCTCTCTTTACTCAACACTACAGTTTCTGTGCACATCAGCCACATGAACTCCTCAATCACAGTGAGCTCTATACTGCAGCATTTCAATACATATCAGATGTAGGTGTTTTTCTGAAGAGCAGAGCTGCTGTTAGTGAAAGAACAGATTTTCCTTCATGTTCCTGCATCTTACCATGCAGACTATGGGCTCCAGTAGCTTATCACTAGGCACGTCCATCCAGGTCATCTCTATGGCCCCAGGATCGCCAGGGGAACATGGTGTCAAGAGGTCATCCACCATCACCTGGTTGTTGCTTCGGGATGGACCGCGGACCTGCAAGAGTAAGAAGGAAAAAAAAAGCTCCTGTGTAGCACTAATTAATCACCCCAAACCATTCAGGAGGACACGTCCAAAAACTGCAGTGGGTTAATCGACCAGACTCCACATGAAGGCTACAACAAGCCCCCGCTGAGTCTAATAAAGGTCATTTACAATAGATGGCTGTGTTACTGATGCTGACAGAAAGAGAAAGAGGCAGTGTTACTTTCTGCACTCCTAAACCAGAAGCCACATCGCTAGCTTTAATAGATCAGATGAGTTCATGATGAAGATGGAGATACCAATATTGCTTATTGATACTCTTATCGATGCAACTACGTATACTTTGGTGTAGTATAAATACATTACAACAACTCAATGATTTCAACTTCATACTAAACAGATATGAAGGTGTTTGGTAATGTGCCTCTTGTGTCAGCTGCTATAATCTCCCTACAGCTAAAAATATAAACCATATTACCTATAAGCAATACATCAGCTCCAGCTGATGCCATGGAGATACTCATTCAACAAATCAGGAAGTAACAACACCTTGCAGTCAGCCTGAACTCCTTTTTTCCTTTTCATCTGTCATGCATGCCAGTGTCAATAAAGTTGCTGCTAATTTTGAGCCATTTAAGGGTTAAAGTGGACAATAAATGCAGACTAAACTGGTTAGCTTGCAGTATGGTGATAACATTTAAAGTAACGGACTCTGTTGGACTGCTGCAGGGCAGACTGATGATGCTCTTTAGTTATCACTTGCCAAGTTCCACCTAGTGGTTGGAAAGCAGTCCTGATAGCTCATGCAACATCTGCTTATATATTGTAGACACATTTAATCAAATCCACAAGGGGCAATAAACTTGAGTCAGCAGCAGCGGAAGCACAGGTCAGCTGATCACAGCTACTGGAGCTCAGCTTGTTTTAAACAGAGGAAGAACTGAGACGCTGCACAAAGGGCCAGTGTAAGATAAATTAGGACTGACCTGGAAATAACAGGGCCCCTAATAATTGGTTTATATCACAAAGACGCAAGATTAAAGATTTCAGAGGTTTCTCCCTCTTACCTTTTTGAAATGTGTGGCAGACTGGACCTTCCTAACTGGCTGCATGAGAGCATCCCGGACGATGATGCTGATGTCGGCACCGGAGTAGCCTTCTGTTTTGCGAGCGAGCTGCCGCAGGTCGGCCTCGCTCAGACTGTGCGGCGTGTTGCCCAGATGGAGGCGAAACATTTGAGCCCGAGCCGGCTCCTCCGGCAGAGGGATGTAGATCCGCTTCTCGAATCTGATGCATGACAAATAACAAGCCAGTTTTATGGGCACTCCTCAACACACACACATGACATAAACAGCATACAAAGATAGAATAAAAACAGACTCATAACACAGCATAACATAGCTATAAAACCAACCTGATACTATTAAAGTTTGAAGGAAAGATATAAAAGTTATTAGTGAAGCAGCAGTATACTGGGTTCCCTGGCTGTAGCATCACCGCTTTTCCTTATTTTGTGTCATATACATCCTGTTCCAATGGTGGATGCTCATATTAAACATGACCAAAGTTTTAAATAATGAGCTCAGTCTATGTAGCACAGACTACAGGCTGCTCTAAACACTTGGCTTTAGACATTTCTTTTACTCTTGGCTCGATATGAGATTTCTTCCTGTTAAAAGGGAGTTTTTCCTTCCCACTGTCGCCAAGTATTTGCTCATAGGGGATTGTCTGACTGTTGGGGTTTTCTCTGTATTATTGTAGGGTCTCTATCTTACAATATAAAGCACCTTGAGGCGACTGTTGTGATTTGGCGCTATATAAATAAACCTGAAATTGAATTTAACTGAAATCACTTTGCATTTCATATGCATCCAACTGACCATGTGGCTATATGTTCAAGATTACATTTCCATAAGCTCAAGGATCTGCAGACACCAATTATTGGTTTAAGATATTATTACTCAGTTATGGCTTTTAGTGCACTCTTGACAGGAGATACAGCTGTCTTCTTTTTGCTTTCCCAGCACTACTCACCAACGACGCAAGCCTTTACACATCTGACAGGAAAGCTGATAGCTGATGAGAACTATTTACCTCCATTTCCCAAGAGGAGGTAGGATTCTTTGAATACTACCTACCCTGCTCAGTGAGGTGAAACCAGTCAATTGGAGCAATCCTTCACTCTTTTCAGTAATATTTACAGAAGAAACTACCTCTTTTTCCAGTGAACAGGCTGCTCCTTGTTTGGAGCCATGTCCTTCTTATTTCAAGTGACATTTTTCTTTTTTCCCACATTTTAATCACGTCTGTAAAAATTCAGCTTTTGTGCTAAAATGGATGCAAAATGAAGCTGCTCATGATTGTGTTGTCGTAACATACAGCTACAGATGGGTACCGTTGGTCTCCTCGAGTCCTGTTTTAAGTCGTGATTTTGTGGCCATCTAAAGAAGTTAAATTATCTGCCAGCAGCTTGTGTTTTTAATATACCCATGGAAACATAACAACATGACGACTCTCAGCCAACTTGTTCTAACAGATCACACACCCTGCACTGTTTCCCACGCACAGACTTTAACTGGGTGGGCCACCAAAGTCCGTTTTCATCAATCTGGGGTGACTCGCTCTTATTTTGAAAGTTCAGTCGCCGCTAACCAGCGAGCTCTGTTGTTTAGCGTTTCCCTATGGGCAGGCTGTACAGTGTGTATTTGCTCTCCTGAACTCTTCTCTTCATTTAAGACTTTATATACTTATAGATCTACCTCCTGGAGGTTGCTGTCCTCTTGGCTCGATGTAAGGAAGGGGATTTTCTTTACTATGGAAAGGGTCCTGTGATTACCCGTGTCTGTGGACTTCCAGGCCTTTTCATGTGTGTTCTGTTTTTCTCAGAATGTACCAAATGGTTAGTTTAGCCAATTATAATGTTTTCTAATATCTATACTGCATTTTGCTTTTGTAGCCTACTTAATGGACCATTTGTGTATTCACAGCAAAAGCTTCTAAATGCAATGAGACACTTTGAATCCACTCCTGACCTAAGAAATAGCCCAAATCTGTCCATGAAACAGCTTTTGAGTAAACTCTCACCTAACCCATGAAAATTACTGTATCCGTAAAAGTACAGATGCAATGTTTCAGTGGTTAATGCAATATGATTATTGAACCCATCAACATAAAGATGAAAGTCTGCACTTGGAGCTCATTTTCCTCATTTAGCATTAACTTGAATATGTTTTGGTACACAGGTAGAAAAACAAAAATTGTGACAGTGCCCCAAAATGTTTGCAGCCAACATTAAATGCTACATGCTAACACACCAACATTACATATGAAATGAAACAATTACCAATGCAATGCATAACAAAATATTTATTATACAGTGCAGCTACAATGGATTTAAATTTTTTGGGAAAAAACCCACACTAATCTAACTACAGAGTATTAAAGTGACCTCTGACCTTCTGCGGATGGCAGCGTCCAGCACCCAGGGGATGTTGGTGGCTCCCAGCACCAAAATCCCATCGTTGTTGTTTCCGACACCTACAAAAACAGAGCATCATTCAACATGAGCGCTTCTCTGGAAAAACATGTTTGGATTCACAGCCTGTAACAGGAACAATGGTCAAAGTAATGTTGGCCAAATTTTGCAATTTATAACATTTATTGTTTATATCTTGTGGCACATTTCATCGGGAGCTGAAAAAGAAAAAAAATAAATAAAAAATCAATGTTGTGTTTTGGGCTCGGTGACTTTTCTCCATGTTTTGTTCAATTTTTCAGAGAAACAAAACATAAAAGTCCTAGAAGTAAGTCTTGCCACTTGACGGCCATCTTGAAATGTCTTTGGGCATTTATTTGGGAAGTTATTTTGAAGCACTATCTAAACGAACTTCGATTTCAACGATCACATGACATAAAACTGCAGGTATAGAATCACCAGTCAAATATGATAAATTTGGAAAAAAAAAAACAATGTCTCTACTGCTGTTTACATAGCTGATGTTTACAAGGACTTTTCAAATATGCGAGCTGCCAGTCCTAACAACATACACTTACATCTAGAGCAATCACCATACATTGGTGTTATTTAGAGGTTCCTCTTGTGCTGCAGAGTAACCACACTGAAGTAGAATTTTTTTAAAAAGAGCCAAAAACCAGGGTTCTATGAGCTCTCTGAAAAGGCTACTGCGGTGTTAAGGCATTTCTCAGTGAGCAAAGCTCGATGTATCATGGTGGTGTGCTTCACACACTGCCTCCTTAGAAAGCTTCCGTCTCACTAAGATGTGATGCTGAGAAAAGCCTCTTTTTGCTCACAATACCAATCGGACTTCAGACACTTTAGATGCCATGTCTCCCACAATTACAATGCAACTTACTCTGCAATGTGGCTGTGCCTGAAGATTCATGTTTCAACAGGATCTGTAACATGTAAACAATGGCTACAATTTGACTTAAGTGAATTAGCCTTATATGAGTAGATCATGTCCACTTAAAATGTCATCTGACTGTTGCTTCAAAGAAATGATACAGCTCAAGGAAATCTGAGATTTTTGTAGAAAGTAGTTAATATGATCAGTGACACTTTTCTGCTGCCGTTTGATTGCTCTGTTTTCAAGTTCACATTTTAAACGTTTAGACCCAACTGTTTACAAGACAGATGTTATGCTGTCTTCGATAAGATTTTCTAATAAAATCTGTCAAACACAAAATGACTCTGTAGTTAACTAAGATACACACTGAACATTATTTAATGCTGAATATTCTTCACTCTTCATACATCTGATAGTACTCATGTGACTCACCCTGCATCTGGACCAGAAACTCTGTCTTGATGCGACGGGCAGCCTCGCTTTCGTTCTCGTTCCTGGAACCGCACAGAGAGTCCACCTCGTCGATGAAGATGATTGAAGGCTTGTGCTGGCGAGCCAGATCAAACAGGTTTTTCACCAGTCTGAGAGAGACGAGCAGAGATGGAGTAAATAGGATAACAATATTAAACCACGGCAGCAACACGTCATTAGTTTTTTTTGTTTTTTTTTTAATACTGATAAATTTATTTAGTCTTTGAAATAACAAATATTGTAAAAGTTGCTCATCACACTTGCAGAATTAAGGTGAGATCTTTAAATATCCAAAAGCCAAAATACTCAATTAATCAAAGTTCTCTCTTTTTCCAGTATTTTTACTTTGCATAAATTATTAATCAGTTATCAATCCAGTTTTTAAAACCCTACTTACATACTGATATTCTGCTACATTTCTGCACTAAGTGCACTTGAGTCTTTCCCCAGTACACAGCATCAGACAACAGCCATCCCTGAGGCTGTGAGAAACCTCAGAATAATTTCTGTTGTGTCCTTTCACTCACATTTTACCAAACAAATCTCTAGGACTGCCTTCTTTCATCTATGCAATACTGTCAAAATTAGAAACATCCTGACTCAGAGTGATCCTGAAAAACTAGTCCACACATGCATCCATGTTCCCTCTCTATTACTGTACGGTCTTTACCTGACAATTTAAAGCCCCTTGAGATGATACTTGTTGTGAATTGACACTATATAAATTAAACTGAATTAAAATGATACAGAAACATACTTCTCACTCTCTCCCAGCCACTTGGACATGAGGTCTGAGGAGGAGACGGAGAAGAAAGTGGAGTTGTTGGCCTCGGTGGCCACGGCCTTGGCCAGGTATGACTTCCCTGTTCCTGGAGGACCGAACAGCAGGATGCCTCTCCATGGAGTCCGTTTGCCTGGGAACAAAAAGACCCCCCCAAAAATGTTTGTCTTTAAAGTAGTTTTGATTTCAGTTTATGATTAATTAGTGGGTGTAAACAGAATTACAGTACCTGTGAAGAGATGAGGGAATTTGATGGGTAGGATGACAGCTTCCTTTAAAGCTTCCTTAGCTCCCTCAAGTCCAGCAACATCACTCCACCTCACATTGGGTTTCTCCATTACAATAGCACCTACAGACATAGGGAACAGTTATGACGACACACCTGCTAGGATGCAATTAATAGGTAAGGCTGCTTGATTTTGGTAAAACCAAAGAAAAATGGTAAAAAATAATATTATAAATAAATATTTTTTCAAAGGTCTGCATGATAGGGTTAAATCCCCGAAGTCCACTCACCCATAAGCTGCTCCTGAAGTTTTTTCTTCTCAGGGTTTTCACCCTCACTGTCGCTGTCACTCCTACAACACGCAGAACATAAAAAAAAAAACAATAAAGCCCACAATAGATTTTACACTTAAACATGCAAGAAAAGAGAGTGAGCCTACTTGTCATTGCTCTGTGCTTCTTTAACAGGTTTCTTGCCCTGTTTGTCTTTATTCTTCAGATAGTCCTTCAGTTTCTCTGCTCTGTCCAGGTACTGCATACATTTTGCTCGTATACTCTCCTTCGCCTTGTCACTGTGGGCCTCATCTGGAGGAAGAGATAACGTTCCCATCAGCAACATGTATGCAACACACAAATAGCTTGGCTACCTGTCAGGATAACGTACTTACATTTAATGGCATGCAGGAAATACTCCACAGCGTGCTGGTACAGGCGCAGAGCCTCCTCATAATTCTTCGCCTTGTCCTCCTCTGTGGCTTTAGTGACAAGATCAATGGCTTTCTGCAGCAGATGCAGCAATATAATATCAAAGGACAGATGGAGACAAATAAGGCAGGCAATGCACACGGGTTAGTCATCCTCATGTCACTCAACACTGAAGCTTCAGCCAACAGATTGCAGAACTGGGTTGGCATCACTGGCACAGCTCTCAAATGGTTATCATCATACTTACCTGACAGATACTTCATAATTCATATTAACAATTGTATTTTCTCATCTGTGGAGTCCCCCAGGGCTCAATCCTTGGACCAGTTCTGTTTCCACTATGTGTGTTACCCCTGGGCCATCTGCTTAAGGCATCTCCTACCACTGCTATGACAATACACAGCTGTACTTTTCTGTTAAGCCAAAACAGCCTGAATAGCCTCTCCTAACTCTGTGAATGCTTAACTAATAATTTGTTGCCTTCAAATTTTCTTCATCTCAATCTTGGCAAAACTGAGGCTCTTGTGTTCGGCCCCAACAGCTTCTCTAAAGAAGTCAGTCATTACACCAGCTCACTCGCTGGCAATATCAAATCATTTCTTTCATTTAAGAAACATTGCAAAAATTAAACCTTTTCTGTCATCCAATCATCTGGAATCTTCAGTACATTTTCTCCCACCTATTCTTGCTTCCAGTGAAATTCAGAATCCATTTTAAAATGTCATTAACAACATACAAGCTCCTAAACTTTGGAACAGCCTTCAGCAGCCAATCAGCTCAGCTGAATCTGCGCTTTGTTTTACACAACTGCTGAAAACTCATTTTTATAGGTTCGTGTTTTGTTTAGTTTTTTTAATCTTTTAGTTTACATCTGACGTGTGTATGTTGGTATGAATGTAGGACCGTTTGTTTGACTGTGTGCTGGAACATGTACACTTATCTTTACTGTGTGGTTTTATTCCAACTGTGAAGCATTTTGTAACGGTGTGTTTTAGAAAGTGCTAAACAAATAAAACTTATTATTATTATTATTATTATTATTATTTATTAAAACAAAGAAGAAGGTCTTCCTAAAAACAAATATTCACTGTGCTTCTTTTTAAGCCAGTCGTCAGACGAAAACGCTTTGTTTAATGTCCTCTTAGCTGTGCGAGCAGGGCCACACAGGCCGGCTAACGGTGACAGCAGATACCGTTAGAAACACCCTCCAGCCGACGCTCAGCCAGCAGGAACCGCAACAAAACCTATTGTTTCTATGACATTAAATCTAGACGACATACTTACTGTAACACCAAAACGAGACAATCTTAGCATCCGCTGTTTTGTTAGCAGTTTAGCTTGCATTAAAGCCAGCCACCTAAGGTTTAACGGCTAACCGTTGTTTTTGTATACAGGTAGCTGACAGGCTGCCAACTGTGTCTTGAATCAGAATCTTTCTTTAATTGTCCAGTGGAAAAAATACATTAGCTACCAAATAGCTCAAAGAGTCTTCGTAGCTTCCAGAAAAACCTTTAGATTACAGCCCAGTGTATTCTGGGTAGCTAAAAATGCCACTGGTTGCCCCACTTCCATAACAATCCAAGGCTAGCTCTGTGACCAAACTCAAACAGGCTAACAGCAGCCGGCTAACAGCAGCCTACCTGTAAAGTTGACGTTGTCATTTCATCTCACTTTAATGCGACACGCGCAGATTTCTGTCCTCTGTTCCTCCCCAAAGGTGGACACCTGAAGAAGTGGTCTCTTTACCGGCCCTGTTCTGTAGGAGGACTGCACGATCCTGACATGACAAAACACAACAGTGGCTAATGCGGCTGCTAGCAAAGATGACAGCTCGACCCAACAAGACGTCAACCAACAGAGGAGCTGACACGTGACAGCTTCCGGTGAAGACTTCCAAAGGGCCCGGGCGTAATCGGTCAGAATTCATGTAGTCACCACATTAATTAATAATATACGAGAGTTATTATCTTTTATA
>VUQS01074771.1:24005-42833 GCA_015108495.1 Heterochromis multidens | reverse complement strand
GTAGATGCTTGCATTCAGAGATGGTTCAGGGTGTGGGTACTTTAAAACTGACAAATCACTCCCCCACATAAGTCTACAGATTTTTAGGAACCAGCAGTCCAAACAGTCCAGTATCACAGAAATTATGATTATACTCGACCAATATGTATATAAAAGTACAATTGATGCCCTCTAAAAGTGGAAAAGAGGGTGTAACAATTCTGGCTGAAGTTGAGATTATGTCATTTTTAATCGATTTTACAACCACACAATCTTTAGTTAAGTGCTTTTGCTGCCTAGGGTTTATTTTATTTTATTTTTGCCATACCCACATTTTTTCTCCTAAAAGTAACGATCCTGGAATATTTGATACTGTTGAAAGAAAAAAAAATATGCACATGGCAGAAGTGAGCGTTAAACAAAAACTGTCACTGAATGTCATCAGGAGCTGTAAGAATCCATCACTGTGTTTGGTAAGCATTGTTTCTGGTGACAGAAAGCTTTCATTTTAATGAGTGCCACAGAAAAGCCCAAGAACTAAAGTGCATAAAATGGGTGAACAGGCCTGTCCACATAGACTCAACCCACAGGGAGTTAAGTGTTCAGATTTCCAGCTTTCAAACCCAGTTTCTGGCCCATATTTACTGTATTGGACACACACATGCAAACACACAGGTATACAAATTTTGTTGTCTTGCTGCTTTTTTAAACCTAAAGCTGATGGGTAGAAGTTCAGTACCAAACACACACACTAATGGGCAAACACAAGCATAAATCACGTAAACACACAAACACACCGGGCTTCTATTCCCTCCAGGTGTTGCAGACACACCCGACTGCCTCTGAGTTCTTTTAATTAAGAGCAAAGTGTGATGATCCAATCCAGGAAACTCAAACACACATAAGAAGCACATGGACTCACACGCTCTCCAGCTGTCTGGAAAGCGAGTGAATTCTGGCTGCAAAGCAAAAGGACAAACTGTACAGTAACACAGGCGTGCTGTCTTTGCTAGAGTGTCCTTTACTTCTGCAAGCCATCTGGGTTTGTGGTGCCGTTTGTGTTTTGCTTCTCATTATAAGGACAGCGGTACACATGCTGTCAGACGGTGTGCATCATGTGGAGGTGGGTGGGTGCCGATTTTGAATGTGTATGCTGTGTATGATCTTGCATGAGTACAAGTGTTTCCCAGTGTAAAATAGGAACAAACAAGCACACATGCTTCCCTGTGTGTATTCAAGTAACAGTTTGTCTGTACATGGGGACAAAGTGCAAACATTACACGCTATAATTAGTGCAATTTAACATTGGGACAAAAATGAATCAGGTTAACAAGAAAAAAAGATTCAGAGCATCAACAGCAGCCAGTGAACTGAATACTTAAATATTTCAGGAACCACTTCCAAGTGTGTGCTATTTTCAGACCTGATCCATAATTCAACATTAGCATTTTTCTCCCAGAAACCTTGAAACTCTTCAGTCTGATGTGAAAATGTTCCTTTTTATTTCAGCTGAAAGACAACAAGTTCTTTTATTTTACTCTGGAGACATTATTTGGGAACTTGACATAATTCGAGCTGCTGCTGTCATGGCCCCAAGGTTTTGTGTGGTTTTTGAGTTTTGGATTCTTAGTTAATGTATTTGAGTTTTAGTTTCTGTTTGGCTTGTATTGTCATTCTATTGTTTAAAGCTTTGATTTTTTGTGTTTGGCTCTTTAGTTGGAAAAACTCTGTCAGGTTCTTTTTATGTGTAAATACTGGTTACCTGTAACAGATTACTTACATACAGGAGCTTAAGCCCAAAGGGGAGCAGATTATTAGGGACACAATATGATAGTTGACTGGGTAGATTCTTTGTGGCGTTTTGTGAACGAATAATTGAATTATATTTTTTTCCCAGTTTTGAAAGTAACTACCACAGAGTCTGGCAGTACGTCTCTGGTCTCGACCTCTCACCTTGTAACATTACAACCAATCACTCGATCCACTGTTCATGTAATTATTAAATAGGACAACTTCAAGGAAAAACAGTCAATTCCAATGAGGTAAAAACCAAACTGCCCACATTAAAACAGATGCTAGAATCAAAGCCCAGGCCTGCTTTTGACCTTGTCTCCCCAACCGCATTGACCTCTTGGACAGTAGCAGCCATATCAGACAGCAGACAGGGCGGAGGGCTTCGCTGCCCTCTCCGTGCACCCTGCAGCCTGCAGCACTGGGGAGCTCTGGTAAAGGGAGATTAGCTGTGTGTGTGTGTGTGTGTGTTTGAGGGAGTGGGAAACTTCCCATTCTTTCAGTCTCGCCCTTTTCTCTCTCTTCCACCACGCTAATCCTTAAAACCTCTAAATCCTCCCTCCTCTCCCTCCTTCTGTCCCCCAAGTCCTTATTTCTTCTGCTGCCCATCTGGTTTCAAGGAACAATCTGCACCTTGTACGGATCAGAACAAAGTTAAAACAATAGCAACGCAGATGTGCATTCTCATTGATTCAATGAGCACCACTACTACTGATGGTGCTTTTACTTCTTTCCCTTAAGATCAACATAAGTGGAGGCCTCCATTAACATCACCTACCACCACCACCACCACCACCACCCCCCTTCCCCCCATGCTGTGCATCCATCCTGTCTGAAATGTCTACAATCTCTGTTCTGAGCACATCAATATTTTACACATTATTTCTATATTTACATTTTGGGAACCTCAAAAGCTCCCAGGAGTGGATGGGAATATTGAATAGCATCAGGCTGCAGAAAAATGATTTCCTGTTATGCTTAGAATTATTTTTTCCTGAGATTATGGTCACTGCTGCATACTGCATTTTGATCCATCCACTTCTGCATGACAGCTCCCCTCCACCAACATCCTCTGGATTAGGAAGTCAATGGCGGTTTAGCAAAGTCAATGGAGGGAGTTTCTGAAGTCTACAGTGCATTAGAGGCAGACAAAGCATTTATTGGTGCTGTGAATCAGTGAAGGAAAACCCAGGTGCTGACTTCTCACCGTCTGTGAGCTCAGAAACAGGTGATCTGGCTCTGCGATGTTTCTGTCATGCTGGAGGTTAAACTCATGACAGATAAAGTCCCATATCAGTATAACCTTATCACTGCCAGCTGCTCGGCTCTCAGGCAGTGCTGACCAGGTGGAATAGTCTTGATGTACTATAAGGTACTGAATGTCCTTTTGGCTGTGAGTTTTCACTGCTGGTGGAACACATCTCTGGACACGAATACATGAGGAATAAACCCTACACATTTCGTAGATAGTGTAGAAGCACACAAGTTAGATAGAAATTCATCATGATCTTGTGTGTAAAGAACAAACAAACAGAGATTAAATCATTAAATTACAACAAAGCAAACAAACTTTTTATTTTAGTGTCCTGTTGGGTGTTTATTAGCCATTTCCCCTTTATGCTCACTGATTTCTGTTTCATACACAGACTGCAACATGTTCTCATCCCAGGGCATTACATGCTGCCACTCTGCCACCTTGAACATGAAGCCAACACGAAGTGCCAAAACTGCAGTTCCTCTCATGACCACTTGAGGCCACCTTCAAAACCAACACTTAGACTCCTATATTAAACCACCCAACTTTACATAATTAAAAAGCATGTTTCCTGCAAGCTTCCTCCTTAATAACAACTCTACAGGGGATGATTTTTTTTAATAATTCATCCATTTGAATACTGGAGTTTGAGGCCTTGCCACTTTCATTGACAGGTGACCAAACACAGGCATCTGCTAGACTTCACCTCTGCTAACTAGAGTCCCTGAACTGGACCTCTTGCCTATATTGGTACCTCATGTTAAAGTATTTCAGAGGAATGAGCTGAATAATAATATGGCTTGCTGTGTTGCAGACCATCTAAGTTTGCACATCAGTTTTGATGAGTGAAATTCTAGTATTTTATTACTCTGTTTCTTAGCACTACCTGAGTCTGTGCATTGCACTCATGCAGTTTGTGGATGCAGCTTGCTAACCAAGCTTGCCAGTGTTAGCTGATAACTTAGTACTCCACCCTCTCATCCAAATATTGTCACTTCTGACAACATTAGCATTTTGGGTAGCCAAAACACTAATACTGAGACTTCAAAATGTCCCAAAACCAAAGGGTGATGTCACGGTTGCTACGCTGCTCCTCACCATTACACACAAAATGTTCTTGGACAGCAGTCTTGACACACTGGCTGTAGCTGTATTGAACACTGAAAGACAACAGTCCCAATATAAAGAGCCACAGAGGCTGCATAAGGAGGTTGGAGTCAGAAGACAGCAGTTTGCCTCCTGCTGGGAGGTTTTACTTTCATTTTCAGTCACTGATTAAGTTTTGGCTAAAAGCATAGAGCTAAAGGTTCTTGGTTACATGTAGAAAAAGATTGTGGTTTGATTTTTAAAAAAATGGTCCTTAAATGTGACCCTGAGGCGTCTTTTACAGGCATCCATATGTGACAAGCTAAGAAAGACAAACCCATCTCACTGCTGCCATAAACCTGGAGCATCAGGCCACTGGACACCGTTAGTGGCTTTGATGAACGAGTAGCATCTGACATCCGGGAATTTAGGATGGGCTGAACTGTCCTAGGGTTTCACCCCCCCCATTGGCAAGTTATTTTACAATATTTTGTTTACTATGTGCACATAATGATGTGAAGAAATTGCATCATGTTTGAAGAGATATGGGCAATCTATAAAGAACTTTATCTTCCATCAGTGCCAATATATGTTCAAAAGGAGAAGATCAAAGTTCCCCCGGTAATCCCATTGACTATTTTTAACATCAGATGGTTGTCCTAACACACTGATTGCTGTCAACATCATTAAATTGGTTCCTTCAGTTAGCAGATGGGCACAGTTGTGGAACATTTGATGCACATTGTGCTTGTTAACTCATAATTCAAATCATACTGTGACAAGAAAACTTGTTTCTCCTCTGAAAGAAAAATCCAATTACAGTAACTATCTGCACGGAACTATGGAGATAATCCTGTATTCTCATTCAACTGTGACTATCCTTAAATCTCTTGACCCCATTTGTGTCAGCACGCATGAAGATGGTCATCGCCTACTGTTCAGCTGGAAAACTCAGGCTTATATACTCACGTGTCCTTTGTTTAAAGTGTGATTGGTATCATATGTTAAAGCCACTCATACCAGTACTGGCCTGGGCAAGATCAGCTTCCAGTACACGCAACACACATCGAAGTTAAAGACAGCCACTCCCTACAGGGACCCTGTGATTGTTTTCAATGATCGTGATCTCCATGTGAGATTTTTTTCTTGTTGTTGGTCTACTGTTAGGTGGAATAATTCCTCTGTATTGATGTGACAACATGTACAATGTGGGTCACAATCACATGATGGCTAAGGACTGAACTGAAGTGATGTGAAAATGTGCTTGTCCCTTCATTTTTCCTGATTTCCCCGTTTCCCCTTTTCTATATAATTCAGCTTCTGTTTCTATCTGTACAGCTCTTCCTTTTAACATGATCAAACTACATTGCCATCAGTTTGCTGCTTATGGTTCCAAGCCAGGCGCTCCCCAGCGGGTATGGAAAAAGATTGAAATTACAGTTTAATTAAAGAGCGGCTCAATTAAAGTTTATTTAAATAGGGACTTCAAAATAACTGGCCAGAGGCTTTACAAAGATCACCAAGTGGTGAAAATTGCTTCTAGAAGGACTTTGGCTGAGAACCACTGGGTTTAATGACTAAAAGAAGCCCAGTTTCTACATGTTTTATACAAACATGATGTCTACAGTATGTAGGTAAGTTTCCCCTCAATAAAAAGGAGTTCAGGCCTGTGTCTGTCTTCTATATTGCGCATAATAATCTTGCACCATTTGCAGTGGTAAATATCAAAGATTGCCTCACTAGTTAATGCCTGCATATTTCTCTAAAATCACATTACTCCTTTGGCCATGGTGTTCTGGGCCCGTTAATGATTAGCCAGATGATGAAGCCATTATTGACTGAACCTGCTGCCTGTGCCTCATGGAACATTAAATACATCACTTCCTCTCAAGGGGCCCAACACTGGCCCTCACTCTGCTTCCCTTTAGTGAGGAAATGAAAACAGCCATTAGAATCAGAGCAGGACAGAGAAGCTAAAGGAGGCTCCAACAGCAGCCAGGAGCGGAATAAGGGTCCTCACATGTTTCAGGAGCAAGTTAGCACGTATAGGCCCAGCTCACAGTACAAGCTCTGGTGTCTTAAAGACTGCTTGTGTTGCATCAAACTGCAATGCAACCCAGCTTTTGTAAAAGGCAGCTAGAGCACACCCAGCCCTCATTACAAATGTCTCCCTAGCATCTCACAGCGGGTTTGTTCAATTTAAAGTGGTCACCTCCTGTCATTTTCCCATAAAGCTTCTTTACAGCCTAGCATCCCCCAGACCAGCACTCTCTGTTCCTATTCTTGCACAACTGCTTTTCTCAGTATTCTCCGACAGACTGCTACTTGATCGACATGCAGAGCGTTTACAAACGTGTTATATTATTATTATATTATTATTATTCTCTAGCTCTTCTAATCTGTATCTTATCCGGTTCTGGCCTGCTAAGATTGCCAACCACACCCCATCGTCTGCTCTCCGCCGAGGGGAGCACAGACGGTCCTACAACCCGCCTCACCACCGACCCTCTGCCGGGCTTATAAAAGCGACTTGGGTCGCTCCAGGCCTGTGAGCTATAATGTCATTGCTGTTCCCGTTATTGTAAAAGCTATCACAAATATACACACACAGTCCGCAGAAACCTACACTGATAAAGCTCACTTTCCAGCCTGCAGGCGTGCGTAAAAAGGGAAATCAGAGCGGCGCTGGATGTGTAAACCGAGGGATGGGGTGCAGTCCCCATTGATGAAAACGAGTGGGTGAGGGATGGATAATGCTATGATTCATCCCCTCCTCCCCTAACCCCCCCTCCACCAGCACTGTCACACCCCACCCTCACCACAGCCCCTTTCTACACCTGTCTGACCCGGGCCGTCTCCACTTACTGTGACCGTAAATTGTTTTAAATTTATCGATTGTTTCCAGCAGCATCCGGTCTTCTAATGCAACCACGATTCTTTTAAAAACACCTCCTGAGCTTTGGGCGCTTTTATATTGGTGAGTGCATGTTTGGGAACACACCAACACCTCTACAAGTGCAAAATGACGGAATCGTAGAGGCTGATCGTTACTGGATGTGATGGAGTCTGATGGTTATAATGGAGAGCTCGGGTACAAGAGCAGCTTTCTGTGCGTTATAACTTCCACAGAGAAGAAAAAATGTTGCCCTTACTTTAGCATGGCTTGTTCTTTCTCCTCTTCCTCCTTTTGCCGAGCCATCACTGCCATGATTATCTTCCTCTCCTCCTCGGTGAGGTGGCTGAGGTCCGGCAGATCCGGCATGGACGGCGGCACGGTGGGTGGGCGAGGGCCGCCCTGGGGCCCCACCGAGGCGGACATCTTTTCGACCACCACCACCCCACCACCACCACCTCCTCCTCCTTCTTCTCCTCGGCGTGTCGTTTCGGCTGACAGGTTCCCCGGAGCGTTCCCGAGCCACACCTCACGACATGGTCCGCGGGCGTAGTGAACGCGGCAGCGGCAGCCGCAGCTCCGGTGAATAGTGCAAGCCGCTCATGGTTGCAGGCACCCTCGGTTGTGCTTTTGTTTGTCCTCTTTATGGGTGTTTCTACCACCACCACCACGCTCTCGTCGTTGTTCCCCCCCACCCCCCCCCCGCCCCCCCCCCCCCCCCCCCCCCCCCCCCATATTATTTTAACATTAATTTAGCTGGTTTTTCTTAGCCTTACTTGACTAGAGTAATAGACAAAATGTGGTTGTTTTATTTACGTAACTAGTCACTAACTGCATTTGTGAACTTTGTAATGATAAGGACAGTTTTGCGGACCCATTGGCTTCCAGTTGCAGACCATTGGGGGTTCCCTGACCCTACTTTGGGCCAGCAGCTCTACTTCTCTCATGTTGTGAGTTTGTATGCCATTTATTAATGGCATAAAAACAAAACAGCAACGTAATTAGCAGAATAACAAGTTGGAGTGGAGTTATTAGCGCACAATGAAAGTTTAATGATTGGGGGGGTTTTTTTAGCTTCCATTTAACCAGGAAAATCTGACTCTTGAGATTAAAAATCTCTTGCAAAAGTTTCTACGGTACAGTTGAACATCTGTGTGCATGTTAATAAATAATGTTAAAGAAAAGGATTTCATGCCATGGTAGTTTTGTGCTGCTGAGGTGAGACCCAAATATTACTATTTCCCTCCTGTTGCTTTCTGTGTTGGGGACTTGGGGGACATGTGACTCCTCTGATCTGTGAGGAGAAGCACAGTGTGAAGGTGTGTCAGTAGATGTTAGGTAAACTGCACATGGTCTGTGCTCTGTGCTGCTTTGTGACAACACACTGAATCTAAGTCAGTAGGTTACTCCATTCTGATGCCAAATTTCACCCATATCACTTTCTGATTCAAGATCCATGAAAGATCTCAAAGGACATAGCTGGAAATGGGCTTTTTCTTACTTGATACCATTCTCATGTCTATATGGTAATTATAAAACAGTCAGCATGCAGTTATGAAACTGATGTAGCAGTTTAAGATGCACTTAAGACTCATTCACCTGTCACCGAGAACAATTTGGGGTTCAGTGTCTTGCCTAAAACACCTCTGGTATGTGAACAGAAAAAGCTGGGAATTGAACTGCCACCCCTGCACTTAGTGGACACCCTAATTAACCACCTGAAACCAAGAAATCAGATGGCGCATAAAGTACAGAACGTGAGTTTAAGAGACACAAACCCAACCTCAGAGGGTCACAAGTTAGTGTGTTCCCAGTGCCGGTCCTAAGCTTGGATAAATGGGAGGGTTGTGTCAGGATGGGTCTCCAGTGTAATGAGAGAGCAGCCGAAAGAAGCTTCATATTTCCCGTGAAGAACCTTTCATCTTTTTTCTATAAACATACCTCTGGAAACAATGCGTTCTCACTGATTCATTAATCGAAACCAGAAATTTTGAATTTAATGTTTAAGACGCAGTCATGCAGACTGCAAACATGTACACAGCACTGCAAATTGCAATTCCTTGAGCTTTTTGTCCAAGCAGTTTTTGGGATCAGGAAAGTTGCTTGTATTTTCCTCTCTCTCTCGGTACATATGTTGGAAGGCTGACATGTCACATGACATGACCTCTCAAACATCAGCTTATCTCTCTATACCAGCTGCTACTGTGCCACCTGGAAGAGATAAACACATCAGCGATAATCTGTCTCACATTGAAAGGTGTCAAGTAGTAGATAGATCAGTTTATAATTTGCATCTACGTCAATCTGAGCAATAGAACCAAACTAAAATGCTGGTGGACAGGTGCAAAATAGACGCTCTGGAATGAAATATGTTAGAAATGTAAGTCACCCAAAGTCACAAGAGGAAGTAAAGGCAAGGAGGATGGAGCACAGTGAGTCAGGTTGGGCAAATCTGTTTAGATTCACCTGACCTCTTGCAAAGATTGTTTGCCTTTAACCAAACAGACCTTGGAGGTCTAAATATAGAGACCTCTTAAAGTACCTGATGTATAAATACAGGCTTAGAAGATCTTTCTGTTTCCTGTGGTTAATGTAGAGCATTTTTGATTTGGTTTTGCAGTGTGATCATTACAGAAGAGGCATAATATCAGGTTCATCCTGCAAGGCGTTGTGCGACCAGAGAACTCTAACTCTGCAGCGTTGCATGTCCACCTCCTCTACGCATCAGGTAAAATGAACATCCATACTTTATACATGCATGAAGAATAACCTTTGACAGAACAATATATTTCCAAATGTATGTTAGCCTACGTCCAATGTGCCAAAGAAGTATACAGTTTGCACAGGTTTTATGCTTTCAAAATCTAAGCATATAACCCTTAAAGCCATAAATTTAAATGTTCATTATGGCATCATCACTGCATAGATACATCAGGAAGTGATTAATGTAGTGTTTCTTTTTTTTTTTTAATCAAGAACTTTTTTTTATTATAAATGCCTTAATGCCTCATAATTTTACTGGAACATGAGAATAAGGTATAACAACAAATGTAGTGACACAGAAAAATAAATAATTGGACTATTTATAGTATTAGATGTGAGTGTCGTGTCAATGTTACAGGATGATAGACATTGGCAAGCTTGGTCAGCAAGGTACATGCATAGACTGTATGGGTAGCACAAATACAGACGCCTGCTAGCTAATTAGTATAAGACAAAGTACAGACAGCTACTGGCTATAGCTGACTTGCTTTTGCAGTCATCCTCTAGTGGCCTTTTGTGGAACTGCACTTTCTGGCACTTCATTGCTTCGTTTTTAGGCCTAGAGCTGCTGCTTGTACAAGAGAAATGTTTATCTTCCATTAAATATAGTCGTTTAATGCAGTGCATTTGTAGCGTTTGTGATCATGTCGATGTAAAGTTACTTTCTGCTTATAATAAATTACATTATGAAATACAAGGTCATTATAGCTAACTAGAACTAAACCAAAAAACTAAAACTAGTTGTGAAAAAAACATTTTAATTAACTAAAATAAAAATAAAAACTAGACTTTTGAAAAAAATTTAAACTAACTGAAACGATTTTGTGAACAGAGGTCAAATGTGACATGATATTTAAAAATCTTTATGCGGTACTTTCTATATGTTGACAATACACACCACACTTGTAAGAATCATAGTTTCTAAGTTATAAGGCTTTTTGTCAATTTCCGACCAATAAATCATTTAGTTGACCTCGAAGACCTTGGTGGATGTAACCCAAATTTTAATGGATTGTTAATCAGAATTAATTCAAAACTTTTCGAGCTGTCATGTTTACAGACAGAATGACATGAACGCATGCAGACGCTAACAAAAACATAACCTCCTTGGCGGAGGTAATAAAAAAATTAAAAAAAAAAAAAAAAAAAAAAAAAAAAAAAAAAAAAGCTGTTGCACTTGATTGAAAGATGACACATTCATGAGATGAGGCTGCATGTGATGTAAAAGAACAGGGGAAATGGCAGTCACTACCTCAACAGTAAATGCACAGGTCTACACTCAAATTTTGGACACTTTTGTCATTGTATTGTAGTGTAGGTACTTTACAATATAAAGCGCCTAGAGGCAACTGTTGTTGTGATTTGGTGCTATACAAATAAAATTTAATTGAATTCCATTGATTAAAAAGTTGGTTTTGTGGCTCCATCCTGCAAAGCTGATCTGTGCCACTGTTGGAGAAAGTTGGAACCAGCTTAATGGAGAGTTTTTGAATCAGTTGGTGAAGTCCATACCTCAGCCAGAGACTGCATTGTTGCACCTCCTCTGGTGCAACAATGCATTGCTAATTGTATGTTGTATTAAAAGTAAAGTAAAAGTACTTTTGTTTTATTCCAGGGTTTGTATACATTTAAGAAGAATAAAAAACAAAAACAAAAACAAAAAAAAAACAAAGCCAGCAGTTAAACTTGTCACATACCGTTCATCAGCTTCAGAGAGAAAGCAGAGCTCCCCGGTGAATACTCCACAGGGATGAAGATCAGGGGCGGCTGCTGAATGTCACTGCTCACAATGTGTGTCCTGTCAACAAAAAAAATGAAGTCAGCCAATAAGAGGCAGTCATGAAGTGAATGTTGTCATCTCTGGACATAACGTATTAAATGTTACCTTTTATAGTAGCAGGAAACAGGAACTACAACATAGGTCATCCTTGTAATGCCACGGTACCTGACAGCTGGTGAGAATATCAGCTTGTTTGAGTAGATTACAGAGTCCTCAGATATCTGTAGGTTATAATACAAACATAATGAACACATGACTCAGATTAATCCATCAGTATGACACCAACAGGCTTCAGCAGCTTACAGATAGTTTGGTGCCACAGTCCCTCAGGTCAGCTTCAATGACATATTCACTGTGGCCAGAAGCAACAGCTCCGCACCAGCTGCTCTCTTCTCCCAAAAAAAGCTCTCCGGGTGCCACAAGACGTCCATTTTTAAACAGGTCGGCCTTCACCGTGATGATCATGGACACATCTGTGCACTGCACACGGACAGCGTGTCCATCATTGAAGTTTGGCCAGCTGTTTTCTGCATCAGTTCTCAATGGAGCAGATTTGTATTCCCTTCCTTCTGCATCAATCATGGGTCCATCCTTTAATAATCGAATGGCATCTGCAACACCAAAAGCAAGTGATATCAACAGAGCCAGAGAGGCTGAATAACCTGTTACCACCATTGTGCGCTCATATCAAGGACAGACTTGAGAGGGATGGGTTGTGAAGATGCCAAAGGTTGAAACACTGTAGACAGTGCTCCCTCTTTCTAAGGGACCTCCCTTCAGATCAATCACATCACCTGCAGAGGACAGCTGGGAGCACTTACTCATTAGCTGAGAATGAGAAAAAGCTGGAATCATACTGATCTACATGACTCACATCCAGCATTATATGAGTGCAAATCCAGAGTTTACATCAATGCTCCATCCTTAAGTATGGAGGGAGCTTTTCTTCCAATAAGGTTTATGGAAATATTTTTCTCAGGAAAAAGTTCTGACATTACCACCCATGTTCATAACGTCTGTTTTTTTAAATATATAATAGGTGTTTTTATGGTAAGCTTGTGCCACTGATCATGTTGCACAGACCCTCATGCAGTTTTGATCACCCACCAAAATTTTTGAGACATTACCGTTACCAGCAGAAATTGTGGTCTTGTGATGACAAATAATTCACCTTTGTCCACCCAAATAACTGTTAAGTAGAGAAATAAGTTTTCAAATGAAATTCATCTACCACTATGAGCAACCTAGTTTCCCCCAATGTTTGCAATTAGGCAGGAAACTAAAAGCTAAATGTTCAGACAATGGTCTTACAAAACAAGACCAATGGAATCACTGCAGTTTAACCTGAGCCACCTCTTATTTTTACTATTTTATACTATTAGAATTTGTCATTAAATAATCCAACTGCTTTATGCAATCTAAATCTGATCAATGTTTTATGCCCCAAACTACTTAAAAGAACAAAAGGGAACATATGAACAACTTTTGCCTTTGGTGATTTTGGGACCTTCATTAGGTCATTTTCTCAGTGAATGACAGCATGTATCAGAGTTTCAGCTTGAATATTTAATTCATGAAGATCTGTAATTTAAGTGTTGCTTTAATTTTTCTGAGCAGTTTGTGATATAGAACATGTGAACACCAGTACTGTTTCACACCTGTAAGCTACATTCATGTGTTAAAATATCACTACAAAGATCATGTTAAGACAAGCCTTTCAGCAGCTCCCTTTAGAGGCCACCACAGTGGATTGTCTGCCTCCATCTCACCCTATCCCCAACATCCTCCACTGTCACACCAACCCTCTGCATGTCCTCCTTCACTACATCCATGAATCTTCTGTGGTCTTCCTCCCTTTCGCCTGCCAGCAGCTCCATGTTCAGCATCCTTCGTTCAGTACATACGCCTGCCTTTCCCCTGACTTCAGTCAGCAGTGGCACAGTTTCTGGTCTCATTCTTGATCTGTATGTCTTTGGCAAAGCCAGATACAACCCTTATTTATCCAAGCCAGGGACCAGTGCTACAAGTACACCATCTTGTGGTTGGGTTGATGTTATCAGTTCCCCCATAGCTATAGGGTTTAATCACAACCATGATGGATCATGGACACAACTGGAGTATATAACACCCTTCCTGAGCACACTAACACAAGGCAATTCCAAGTCCTCCAGAGGAGGCAGTATTTGAGAACGGGCACCAGTCTCCCATAAACCATCTAAGCTTTCTCCATGTTGACAGCTTAAGTCACATCATTATGTAGGGTGATTGTTAAAGGGACAAGTTAAGAATTTTAAAACCTACACCTTCAAAATCCCATCTTAAAACCAATGGCCCCCGTTTCCAGGGAATGTGCCTTGTTGCAGTCTGTAGAGTTAAGGTGCATTTGAGATAATTTTTGCTTCTATTCAGCAATGTTTGAAAGCTGGTTCTGTCATGCAGTCAGATCAGAGACTTAAGTATAGTTATAAGTTTATTTCTTAGGGTCAGACTCTGTAGCAGTTACATTAGACAGCATAGTCTCCTCCACTTCAAACTCAGCAGTAGTGTTGACATCATGGGGAGCTGCTGTGGTGCTGTTGTCCAGAGCCATTTCTACAACTTTCACTTTGAACTCTGAAGCCGCTTTTTCTAGAGGTGTAGAGTCTCTTTCCGTTTTGCCACCTGTAATAAACACAAGTCATTACATGTCGAGTCAAATTTTAAAGACTTGTCAAGACTTCAGTTTACCTTTTAGAGCCATTTCCCTTTTGCCATCTTTCTCATCCAGGTCTGGTGAAGAACGATCAGGAAGCAGCCCCTTCTCCAGATCTAGCATTAACCCCTCAAAAAAGTTAACAAAATTGGACTCATTGCAATATCATATCATCTCATGCTTCTGATTACCAAGTTTAAGTCCACTTTTCCACTGGCTGCCATACAGTGCAGGTCTGGTGAATTTGGGGAGAACCACAGGCAGTTCTTCCACAGGCAGAGGCCTGCTTTTCTGTGACTGCAAGACCAACACTGGTCCTAGTTTAGCTTCATGTTCCCACACTACCCAAAAGAAACAGTAGGACAGGGGGTCAGGGTTGCAAGCACAAAACTAGGTGAAGACTGACATCTAGTGGTGAACAGCATGCACAAACTAAAACTGGTTCGCCTTTGATGCAGTTACAGTTAGCCAAGAATAGCCAGCAACATGATTCCTCTAGCAGACTCTACCCAGATTGGTCTTCAGGCCACTTTTCCTGAGGGGTTCAGGTTCCACCGGCTTCCCAAACCCATGAGGACCAAATCTGCCTTGGCTGACGGGCTTGCTGCGGTGTTGGACGACTTCATTTTGGCTTTGACAATAACCACAGAGGTAGTCATTACCATCAACTGACCGCCATCTGAAGAGCACCATTGGCACGTTTTAGTCAGATTGCCACGGTCATTGATTTTTAAATCAATTTAAGTTTGACACATTTTCAGACATACCTTCCATTTATGAAGGTGCATGCCTTATTTAGAGACTCTGCATCATTCACTGGTACAGCAGTCAGGTGGCATGTGATGTAGAGCTAAAAGAGAAGAAGTCACTGTGGAAACAAAAGAAAGTGCATCTGCACAAGTACAACTTGATGCCATAATACATCCTCACCTCTCCCTTGCCATGATTGTGGAACCTGAAGGCATCGATGACCAAGTGGAGCTTGTCATCTTGCATCCTGGGTAAGAAGAAGGCCCTTGAACCTGGAAGCCAGGAGTCAACCAAACACCTACAAAAAAGGTTAAGGGTCATGAGAGATTCACTTAAACTATCCTTAAGAGTTTGCATTATTCTAGAAACTGTCTTAACTGCAACTTTTAAATTATCCAGACTTTGGGTTTATTAAAGTGGCCAGTCTAGCAAGCTTGAAAAGGCACTTAAAAAAAAAAAAAACATGTTGCCTATGCTAGTTAGTCACAGTGCTATTAATATCTGATTAAAGCTAGGGACACAATTTGGTCTTTGGCTTTCCATTTTGCTTTGTTGCCGTCAAAAAAAAAAACAAACCAAAACTAAACCTGGTCTATTTAGGCCTCAGTTCTTCAATTTTTGAAGAGTTGCCAGCAAAACAAAAAACTAAATAAGCATCATTGCCATTGTTAATACAAACTTATTGATCCTGATGACTGGACATATCAGATATATTTGTGCATCCCTCATTAAGGCATGCCAGGCTGGTGAAGCCTGAATCGTGGACTAGAAACATCCAAACAATGGAGTTCATTCTTCATTTAGGGCTTCATAAAAGAAGTCTGACACAAACCAGATCTGGACAATTAAACTCCTTACTCATTTTCAGTCTTCAGCCTAAATGGCAGAATCACTTATGCCCTTTTTAACTTGGCAACTCCCTCAATCTAGAGTGTGAAGACATCCCAGTCCACACTAAAAGTTAGTAGAATTTACCTTTAATTTAACGTGCACTTGTGCATTTATGTGCTTACCCATTTTCAATAAATATGTATCTGGGTTCAGAGTACATGTCTGGGTGAAGCGTAGCCACACAGCTGCTCATAAACACCCGGAGTCCCATGTGATGGCCAACTCTGACCGAGGCCTCGATGCTGATGGGCTCACCGAGGTAAAACACGTTAACCCCCCTTTCGTACTGCCAGTCATCTGCACAGAGATCACTGGTGAGCATAAACAAAGGCCGAGAACTCACTGCGGAAGTCAGCTCAGCTCACCTGTCATTAGTTTCAAGTCAAACTCCAAGTTTTCCACTGCAGTCTGGGTAGATGTGAAGGGGATCCAGGTTGGCTGGAGTGGAGAGCTGGACAAACTGTACTTCCTACAGAAGGCATGTGAAAAATTCACTTATGATCTTTGAATAACTTTAAAAAAAAAAAAAAACACAAACCTTTCATAATGGCACTCGACTGGAACAACAGCCTCCTCCATTCGGATCACCCCATTAGGAGAGGCCACGGGAGAGTATATGAGGAGGTTTGTGTAGATTAGCGAGTCGTCAGTCATCTGTGGGTAGTAGATATGTTTAGAAGAAGAAGATTTGTTTAATAAGTGTCTGAGATGCACAACAAATAAGTTACCCAGTGTTTGGTGCCGCAGTCTGAGAGTCCAACAGAGATTCTGTACTCATCCTCTGAGGAAGCTGCGGCTCTACAATAATCACTATCCTCCACTCCGAGGCGGAGGTCGCCGCTGTTGACAGGAGCTCCAATAGCAAACATATCAGCTTTGATTACAACCTCCAGAGAGTGTGGATGGCAGATTACGCCGACAGTGTTCACATGCTCCCGCTGCTTTTGCTGGTGGTGCGCGGTGTGCGTGTGGCCGTGGCTCCACGGATGCTGAGCACTCTGGAAGAAAGCATGTGGCGGCGGTAAAACTAAAGACGACTGAACACAGATTCCTGACAAAAAGAGCCCAACGAGGACGTTAACCCAACAATATAAAGGCTCCATAAATGTCACATAAAAGTGGACAAACAGCTCCAGACCGCTCCCGTCTGACCCACAAGACAGCACAACAGGTTGAGACATGGAGCATTTTAAACTTCAACCAATTAGCCTCGTCAGAGCAGCGCCGCACACCTGAGTCCAGTTAAAAACTAATGAGCTTCCAACTGGCTCCACATACTCTCTCAAGGTACCTCCTATCTCCTTTCCCTAACCTCTTTTCCTTGACCTCGATGAAAACGAGGTTAAGGAAAGATGAGTAGGAGGTTTTATGAGGATTTAGGAAAAGGGATGGACTACGTACTTCACCACAATACGTTCTTACCCTGTTATTGTATGCAGGTCATATAACGGAGAACAGTCTGTGAAAAATCCAAAGGTTGGAATTTTAGAAGAGGCGTGATTTACTGCAAATTGCTCTAAATCTAACGCCCCCCCCCCCCAAAAAAAAGCGAGTCTCAGGCCTCCTGTGGTTCTGGTTGCTTCTATAGGAGTGTTAATTTATTTGTTATGAGAGGGAGAGATGCCATCAGAACGAGTGCGTAATTTTCACTTTGGGTGGATGGCTCAAAGGTGTGAGCGCAGCACCAAAACTTTGGCTCTGTCCTAAAAGAGGTGTTTAGAGGTGAGGCCCACTCATTTCTGCTCATCAGTAATACTACTGGGAACTTCACGAAACAGAGCAGAAATCAACTGATCTGAGCTGATTTATTTATTTATTTATTTAAATCTCAGCAGTGCGCACACAGCGAGGAGCGGCTTCTGTAACGAACCAAAGTGAAGTGACTGTCAAAATGCAGCTGTCAGTGGGACAGTGTTGGTGCCTTAGATTAATGCGTGAATATTGCAATGTGCTCAAAACAAAACAAAACAAAACAAAACAGAGTGATGCGCGCATTTACGCATGTGGCACAGTAACAATACCTTCAATAACACAGGCAGAGCTCAGGATCTGACGGTGAATAAGATCCGGCTGTTCTTCTGCACATCGTACATGTCAGCTGTTACAGCCAGATTTCAGGTTTATACGATGGAGTAGTTTCTAATATTGTAATAATGCAGCTTTCCTCTGGATACAAAAAGCTTAAAATACTTTTTATGCTGTGTACTTATACTGTATATACTTGTTTAAATACTTTTTCTGTGTTCTGGTATCTCTTCCTTCTCTATCTAAATTAAACACATTTGTTTGGATTCGCCTAGATTTGCCATATTAGGCGACATCTGATATTCAGCCTGCCAAAAGAAACAAGGTGCGGTATATACGTGTGTGTGTATATACATATATATCCTAAAAAACAAAACCACATATCTTTGACAAATACTGGTCTGATTTTAGGCACTATGTGGGTAATACATCACACAAACAGGCATGTCTGATTGTTTCTTGTTTACTAATTATTCCTGTGAGCAACAGTGTACAAGAGAGGTGAAGAAGAGAGTGCAGACAGGGTGGAGTGGATGGAGAGGAGTATCAGGGGTGATTTGTGACAGAAGAATGGCAGCAAGAGTGAAAGGGAATGTTTACAAGATGGTGGTGAGACCTGCTATGATGTATGGTTTGGAGATGGTGACACTGATAAAAAGTCAGGTGGCAGAACTAAAGATTTTCATTGGGAGTGACCAGAATGGACAGGATTAGAAATTAGCTCAGGTTGAGCGGTTTGGAGACAAAGTTAGAGAGGCAAGGCTGAGATGGTTTGGACATGTGTAGAAGAGGGATAGTGGATATATTGGACAAAGGATGTTGAATATGGAGCTGCCAGGCAGGAGGAAAAGAGGAAGAACACAGAGAAGATTCATGGATGTAGTGAAGGAGGACATACAGAGGGTTGGTGTGACAGAGGGTGA
>VUQS01074770.1:0-17032 GCA_015108495.1 Heterochromis multidens | reverse complement strand
AAGCTCCTTACCATACATGGAGGGTTTCACCCCAAATCCAGCACCCTGAGACTGTATGCTAAGCGGAAGGAAGGAGGCCGAGGACTAGTGAGTGTCACAACCACTATACAGACAGACAAACTGGTGATGGCTAACTAACCGGACATAGTAGTGGTGGACAAGCAGAGGAAGAAGGCTGTAGTGATAGATGTAGCTATACCAAGTGATAGCAACATCAGGAAGAAGGAACACGAGAAGCTGGAGAAATACCAAGGGCTGAGAGAGGAGCTACAGAAGATGTGGAAGATGAAGGCAACAGTGGTCCCCGTGGTAATCGGAGCACTCGGGGCAGTAACCCCCAAACTGGGCGAGTGGCTCCAGCAGATTCCAGGAACAACATCCGAGATCTCTGTCCAGAAGAGCGCAGTCCTAGGAACAGCAAAGATACTGCGCAGGACCCTCAAGCTCCCAGGCCTCTGGTAGAGGACCCGAGCTTGAAGGACAAAGACCGCCTGCAAGGGCGAGGGGAGGATTTTTATATATATATATATATATATATATATATATATATATATATAAATTGAATTTATTAGAAAACACATTATTCCTTTATTATGCAGATAATTTAACATATGTTGTTACACGAGGATATGGTACAATGCACAGTGTATTTGTGTTTTTACCAGGTTCATCATCATGTCCACCGGGCTGGTTTTGATAGGGTTAATTCGATGCACAAACTTCTTGATCTGTTCGAAGGTGGGTCTGTGGGCAGGGTTATGAGAGCGACATCGCCGAATCAACTACGGAAACACACGTGGGTCAAAACACAGCAGGAAAGCTGAGATGGAAAATTCTGTCATCAAGTAATATTTACATTTTTAATGGACATCTGCATTTGCTTTAAAATTCTTTTGGTAAATTTGGTAATATCTTTCAAGATAATATTGTAAAGTTAGGATCATTCAAGAAAGAAAACACAATTTAAACAAAACATCATCCAGCTCAGTACACACAACCACAATCTTTGAGGAAGACTGTGGACCTGACAGCTGTCCACATCAATCATCAACACCCCTCACAGGAAGGGTACACCAAACATGTCAGCATTGTATTGAAGCATGTTACTGGAAAGTTGACTGGAAGAAAAGTGTGGTAGGAAAAGTTCCCCAAGCCCAGGGATGAGTAAAGCCTTCAGAGGATTGTCAAGAACTTGGGAGAGCTTCAGAAGGAGTGGACTGAGGCATCAAGAGCTACCTTCAGGAAGGCTACAACTGTCGAATTGCTAATATCCAGCCGAGACGACGTCAGAAGAGTCTCACCTGGGCTAAGGAGAAAAAAAATACCTGGGCTGTGGCTCAGCAGTCCAAAGTCCTCTTTTCAGATGAAAGTAAATTTAGCATTTAATAAAGCAAGGTCCTAGAGTTGGGAGGAAACGTGGAAAGGCACAGAATCCAGGGTGTTTGAATCCAGTGTGAATTTTCAGCAGTCTAGGATGATTTGGGGTGCCATGTCATCTCCTGGTTTAGGTGATAGTTGGTCCACTGTGTTTTATCAAGTCCAAAGTCAGCACAGCCTTCTACCAGGACATTTTAGAGCTCTTCATGCTTCCATTTGCTGACAAGATTTAGATACATGCACATTTCCTTTGCCAGCAGGACTCAGCACTTGCCTACAGTGCCAAAGCTACTACCAAATGGTTTGCTAACCATAATATTGTAGTTTTATATATGCATATGTATGAATGTGGGTTGATAACTACTAGTATTTTTATTATGAATTGAATTGCTTGATTGATTGATTTATGACTTGGTGAACCAAAGACAATTTTCCATTAATGTGGACAGTAAAGTTATTATTCTATTCTATTCTATTCCTTTGCTTAATTGGCCATCTAACTCACCTGACCTGAACCCGACTGAGAATCTACAGGTTATACACAAAAGGAAGATGAGAGATGAGTTGAAGCTGAAGACAAGCTGAAGCCACAAGCTGATCACCTTCATGGTACGCATACTGATGCAGTAATTTGTGTTAAAGGAGCCCCAGATAAGTACTGAGTGTATAAATGAACAAATGTTTTCCTACAAAATGCATCAACATGCTTGTAACAACTTAGCATTCAAACATTACCCATCTTACTTTATTAATCACCGATCAAACTTTATTTGTATAGCACGTTTCATACAGCCTGCTTTCAACCAACCGTTTCATAAGAGTTGGTTGAAAGCCAATAACATACCTCTACATAGTCGGCGGGACAGGGGCAGGTGTTGTCGGCTTTACTGGAGATCAACTCAGGTAGAGGAGGACACCAGGAGCACTCAAGGTTTGACTCTTCTGCCTGCAGACCAAAGCATTTTCTTCATGTTACTGAGTGAGCCCACAAAGGCAGCACAGTTATAGTGGAGTGAGCGGACACTCTGACTTACTGGGACAGGGTCACTGCGAGTTGCTATCTCCAGCAGGATGATGGAGTAACTGGGAAACGTACATACATCAGCTGAACTGTATTTATTGAACACATTATGGAGACTCAGATAAAATCAGAATTTTGGTTTGGTTTTGGGTTAAGGTCGGGGAGGCAGGTGAAATTTAAAGTTAACTCTGGCACCTGAACACGTCTCCTGTCAGCGTTGGCTCCGTGTTAGAGTTCTGAAACTCAGGCGGCATGTACACCTCCAAGAGCCTCTGCTGATAGGTGGAAAGAGGCTCCACCCCATCACCCTTGCGATAGGTCCTCAGGCCATAATCTGATTGGAGATTACGTGTGAGTAAAAAAACTGGCAAATTGATATTCAAAATTTTCGCTGCATCCAGATCATTTTTCAAATAATTTTTTTAGATGATGAAAATAAAGTGAATGTAAACAGAGTTTTATTAATTTTCACTGAAAAGGTTAGAACAGTTTAGAAAGAGCTTTCAGCTACAGAATATGAAGCTCACTAAATTAAGAATAAAGCAAAGCAATGACAATAGTACTTTCAAAGCCAGTTCGTATCTGGTCAATTTATCCAATATCTATTTATTTATTTATATGTATAGTTTTAATACTGGTAGAATCCTTTTAGGAAGATCCTTCTGAACGCTCAGATCACCTGTTATTTTGCAGACCCAGCGGTCATCCAAGACACAGTTTAGAGACTTGAGTCGGCCGTGACAGATCTTGTGTTGGTGCAGGTATGACATCCCTCTGGCGATGTCTGTGGCGAAAGAAAACCTGGCAGGCACAAACAGTCATGCATCTAAGGTGACCTTGTAAGAACCCAAAATAAAATGGAAATGTGTATGACCAATTAAATTACAAAGACAAACACTTCATGTTTGGTCAGTATTGTTCCCTTAATTACCTCAAGATGTCATTGTACCATAAATAAGAGTCTGTGTGATTATTTGAGTACCTGAAGCCCCAGTTAAGTGGGATCTCCTCGTTAAGAAGGACGTCGTTAAGGCTTCCTTTTGGGCAGTACTCGGTCACTATGGCAATGTTTGGCACTTCAACACAGCCACCAATAAACTTACACAGGTTGGGGTGATCAAGCTCCCTGAAGACAAAGACAAGGACAGAAAGTCAGACTAACATATTGTGTATTTGCAATATGAAGGTAACAAGTTTGTGTGTGTGTGTTACCTGACTTGCTTGACTTCCTGTCTGATGGTTTTGGACAGAGAGAACGTCTTTGTGTGAATCCTCTTGATTGCCACAGTCCGGCCATCACTGGAGAACAAAGTGACTTTTAATAAAAGATCTTTCCAAATAATCCACCAGCAAGCTGGAGACATTTCTGACTGCATTCAGAAGTGTTAACTATAACCCCTACTGGAGATGGGCATGGATGGATAGTGCCTTTCCTCAGTGATGATAGGCAATTGGTGGGGTCTGCAGTCACACACTGGCTGCAATACATTCTCATTCCTGGGCATCAACTATTGCAATTTTTTCAGATGCTGCCTGCATCTCATAGTTACACCCAATGTGTCTTTTGGCACTGGTGTCTTCATCCAATGGTCATGGCAAGTTTGGACGCAGTCTTGTTATCTAGGAAGTTGGAGTGGTGGCGGTGTCAAAACTCGCAGGTTTATCAACCACAAGGTTGTGGCTTACGTCCCATTTGGACCTTTGTTTTCTCTACTTCATTTAGCTTTTCCTCCCAGTCCTCAGTTTTACCTTGACTTGCTGGTTAGGTCTAGGCTAAAAAATACTCAGTTAGGTTTAAGCACCAAAAACTATGTGGTTAGGTTTTTCACTAAAAACTACTTAGTTAGCTTTAGGCAATAAAAACAACTTGGTTAGGTTTAGGTACTAAAAACTAATTGGTAATGGTTGGGTAATAACACTGCTTGGTTAGGTTTATTAAAAGATTGCAGGGCTGGGGTCAGGGTTTGGGTTAAAATGTGTTCCCTTCCCAACACTAACCTCCCTGTAGAAAAATGACAAGTTAGGAGTGATTGACCCGTCTAATTATTGATTGACTCCTGCAGTGAATCTTTGTAGAGCCTATGACATAACCTACATTAGTGGCTGACACTGTAGCCAGCATTAAGCAAATATATTTGTCCCTTAAGTTTTTCCACTTCTTTGTACATTCCCTCACATCAATTCCAATGGTTTTGGCAATCTCTCTCCAGGAATTTAATGACATCTGTGAGTCCTTATATTAAGGCGATAATTATCATTATCTCACTGAAAAATTAAAAAACTGTGACAAAAAATTTATTGGAAATGGTGGGGTCGCTCAGGAGGTAGAGCAGGTCATCTGCTAATCAGAAGGTTGGTGGTTCGATCCCTGGCTGCTCCAGTCTGCATGCCTTGGGCAAGATACTAACCCCAAGTTGCTCTCTGATGCATCCATCGGAGTGTGAATGTTTGTGAATGGTAGACAGATAGCACTTGAGTGAATGAGTGTGAATGGGTGAATGAAGGCATGTTGTATAAAGCACTGTCAGTGCTCCGGGAGAGTAGAAAAGCGCTATATAAGAATCAGTCCATTTACCATTTACCATATGAGGAATTGACTGAACTGGACAGGCCAATCAAAATAGTTGCGGGATGTGTCGACGCGATATTAGTTACATTTCTAAGGAGGTGCACCTCAGGTTACGGTGCAGGGTTTCAGAAGGGTTTACAGTTACGCGACACCTACAGCATAGATTTAACACAGAAGTATAAATCCTGTGTCTCTAGTGCCATAATCCAATGCATCACACAGAAGTGCTAACTAAAGTGGTAACTAATCAAAAAGACTGCATGAGGTTTAAATAGACAGACAGACAGCTGGTTACACAGGTAGACGTACTATATGCCGGTGCAGGTGAACATTGTTTTTCGAGTTCCCGGTTGTCCTGTACAGGTGCTTAGCGCAGATACGCAGCTGGTGTGACTGTCACTGTTCCCCACCGGTACACTCATTATGCTACCCATGGTCATATGAGCCTCCTGATCTATGGAGAAAAACAGAGAGTTAAGTTGTAGGAAAAGAATGGTTTTGCTTCATGTACATAAAATTTTACTGATTTACAGATTTTGGTCAATTTCTGACCAGTCTAAACCTTCTAAATCTATGCTGTTTAAACCAGTTTAAGGCTGTTTGTGTGTTTTGTGTCCTATTCTCTCAAGTTTCAGACCTGCTTCATACTCTTTTTACATTAATTTCTCTTTTGTGGAGTTTGAGACTTGTTGCTACCACTTTTTAGCAATTCCAGCATGCACTCAGAGCCTTTCAGAGCTTACTAAGCTACTATCACAGTTTTTAATCAGTTTTATCTAGACTGTTAAGAGCACCTTGTTTTATCGTACAGAAGTCGATAATCCAGCTTTCGTCCCACAACATTTTCTGTTTCTGGTACCTCAGCCACTACAAGAGACAGATTTATTGATTTTGTATTATTTTTTTAATTGGCAGGGTTTCTTTTAGCATATGTGTGTTGTTGTTTAAGTCCTTACCACAGCAGTCATTATGAAGGAGAGGCAGAGCAGGCTGAGTGGCAGGCCGATGGCAACCTTAGTGGAAGGGGACATGGGGCATTCACCACAGTCAGCTGGACAGGTGGAACAAAACTCCGCCTCCTCACAGACACCATCACCACAGACTTCAAGGGTGAAATTTAAAGATTAAATTATTAGTTGTTTATGTTTTCATGGCAACACTATGTTTGGGTTTGACTGACTGCTGGAATCTCATGATTGCTGACATCTTATATACTGGGTTATCAGTATAATTTGGGTCTTGATCAGTGGCTGATAATGTTTGCACAGTGGTCTCTAACCTCACATAACAATGACAATATGTTCTATTACAGCAGCAGCAACTACCTTTGTGTGTCACAGGACCCTTGTTGTACTTGTTACTATAGTCATGCGAGGATTTTGAGAGGGAACAAACGTACCTACAGCAGGCAGCACAGTGGTTTTGGCCTCCAGGGCAACCTGCATAATACCGACCCGTATGTGAGCGATGAGTGAGTTTAATCCAGGATGAAACAGAACCACCTGCAAGCCAACATGTTAGATTTACTGAGTGTAAACAGAACATCAGCCAAGAATCAAGTTGCCAGAATTTAATGTTGCAGTAACTGAAGTCTGACAATGAATTGTACTCATGCACTGAAAAATATCTGATGTAAAGTAGTGTATCATCTGCATATAATGATATTATTTCATCATTGGGGCAGATTAGTATATTGTAGCATTGCTCTACTTTGATTGAGAGAAGTTTGTCTGTACAGAAGCATTAGTTACATCTTTTGTCTGCTGCTGAAGTCAGGGTTTAATGATATAATTTAGCGTAACTGACATTAGAGTAACAATAAGAAACAGTCTCTGATTTACATTTTGTTAAAGAGCAGAAAAAAAAACATGGGGAAGAATGAGACACTACCATTTTGGGAATTCAAGTTTCCTACTGTGTGTTCAGTGCTGTAACCAGGGTTTAGAAATGAGTCCAGAATTTTTTCTCTTAATGTTCTTTATTTAAATTGTGACATCTAGGCTCCAGTGACCAGTAAAAAAGGCTTAATTTCTGAAGAGACTAGATCCTAGATTTGCAATACAGTCAAAAGTCAGAAATTTTGAAAACTGTAAAATACTTTTTTTGTACAGCTTCCCTCTTTTGCAGGAACAACTGTGTATATACTAGAAATATGGAAGATGAGTATTTGGCGTATAAAACAGTGAAATAAAGCAAGAATAACAAAAATGCAGAATTATTCCTTTACTTGAAATCACAGCACGAGGGAAAAAGTTACTTACTCAATGGCTCTGGCTCTACTGTGCCACTGATTCACTCCCTGTGGCTAAACCAACCAGTTATCATTCCTCATGAGTTATTCATCAGTCTATCCCCCTAAATACAACCCAGTCAGAAGCACTGTAGGTCCAGACCTCGGTGACCTCATAGCTGCATAGGCTCACATGTGTGTTGGGCATGGATTTATGTCAACCATTACAGACTTACTTTTTGACTTAATTTTAATCAGTGAGGGTAAGAGGTGGTATTAGATTTATTTTGTTGCCCTTGGAGTCCCATTAGCTGTTTTCCAATCTTTGTACTTTTCTCAGGTATGGCAAGAAAGTGTATTAGGATATTCCCAAAATGTCAGTTTTCCAATTTTATTTTATTTTTATTTTTGTTTTGTTGAGAAACTGCTGCACCTTTGAAGAAAAACTATGTGAAATATTGACTTACTGTGTAAACTGGCATGTGTGTTACCTTAGCAGTCCAGTTGGTCTGGGTCATCTTGCCAGAGGTTGAGATGGTATGTGTGAATATTTTTCCATCATCAGGAATCCAGGGGCCACAAATGCTCTCTGTTGACTGTTAGTGAAGAAAACAAAAGAACGTTTTATTTGTATGAGAGAGATTTTTATCTTTCTATCTGTATATTTCTGTCTCAGACCACAACATACAAGGCCAGTTGTGTAGATGGACTGCATTTAAGAAATAGATGTAACCATCAGGCTGGAAAAGTAAACCAATGCTGAAGTGTCTTAGGCCTGCAGTCTCTCTAATGGCCAGCAGGGGGTGACTGCTTTGGTCGAGAAAAGAAGTGAATTTTTGCAGAAGTCTATGAGAAAATGACCTTGCTGCTTATGTGATCTGTGACCTCAGTAAACACTTGCCTGGTTAGTTTATGGGCTCAGTGGCTAGTTTCAAGTATTACCGATTTCAGCATAATGTTAATGGACCTACCATGTGATTAACATATTTCTTCAAAATGCTCGACTCAAGGCTAAAACTTCACAAACTAATGTGTCAGGATTGGTGACAGGATTGCTAAAACTATGTGTTTTTCCAATTATATGTTGGAGTTCTTTGTGGACTGTGTTGGAATGAGGAGTGATGAAGAAAGATGAAGACCAGGAGAAACAGTGCACCATGAATCCCAGTGGGCAGGAGTGGATGTTAGCGTGGTGAATGCAGCAGTTTTCTCCATTTGCATCTTTCCAGTTGGCCGGACATTCGTGATGTTCACAAAACCTCCGAGCTGATTCAGCATCTACTATGTAACTGAACACACAGACACACCAGACCAGTTCAGAACAGGTTCAGATCCAGGACTCAATGGAGTTTATTTTGTCCAGTCTAAAATGAGTCTGCTTTATGCCCAGTTTAATCAGTTTACCTTTGAGTGAAGACACGGTTTTGGACAGCCCAGTGGTAGAAGGAGTCCTGGACAGTCACTGAGTATGTGACACCGAACACCTCGCCGCTCTTTATCAACTCTGGAGGACGAACCACCCAAGCCATCTCCAGACCTCGATGAGAGCCACAGGACAACAGACAGAAACTCAGATTTTAATCTGCAACCTTTAAAATAAACCATTTGAGACTTCAGCAGGGAGCTGTAATAAAGCTGTATCATTTCTTGTTATTTAATCCAGAAAACAACCAACAAACATTTTACCTGTTGATTTAAAGGTGTTGTATTTACAGGAGATCAAACTATAGCATTAAAAAAAATACAAATATTAGTTTTTTTAATGTGAAACTGGTAATTGTGCATGGTGAAAGTACACAACTGCATTTATAATATTTATTAAGATTAAAATAGAAAAAAGTAAAAAGTTTCAATAATTTTCCAGCAGCATGTTTCCACGTGTGCTGCATCAGCTCTTCTTCTTCAGCACTCTGTAAGTGTTTGGTAACTGAGGAAACCATGTTTTCCATTCTTGCTTGATAGAAGATTTCAGTCAGTTCAGGGCCTCCTGTCATATTTTTGTTTCATAATGCTCAAAGTATTTTCAGTGGACTGCAGGCAGACCAGTTTAACACCTCCTGACATGAAAAGGATGTCGTCTTGATGGCAGCATATCTAAAAAAAAAGCTACTTTCATGTGCTCCCTTATTCACAAGGGGTCACCACAGCAGGCAGTGGTCAGCTCTGCATATTTGATTTGGCCCTTCCTGACGCAGCCCCCAAGGGATGTTGCTCCAAAACCTGTATACAGTATTGTTCAACATTGATGGGGCCTTCACGGATGTCTAAGTTCCCCTCCACCAAGTGGGGGCTGTAGATCAGGAGGTAGTAGAGCAGACTGTCTACCAATTAGAAGGTTGGTGGTTTGATCCACAGCTCCTCTAGTCCACATGTTGAAGTGTCCTTGGGCTAGTTATTATTATTATTATTTCCCAAGGGGTCCCCACAGTGGATGGATCTGCATGTTTGATTTGGCACAGATGTTACAGCAGATTCTCTTCCTGGTCCAACCATCCCAATTATTTGGGTTTGGGACCAGCACTAGGAGTAGGAGCTCATGACCCCCCGACACTGGGTTTGTCTCTCCTTCCAGTCTCAGATCAGGGATTTTTCGGATGTAAGGCAAATGTGTTAATCACTACATCAAAGAGCCACTGTCCAGAGGCAAAATACTGAACTCCAAATTTCAGTGTATCCACTGGAGTGTGAGTGTGTGTGTTATAGTTTGAAAGTGCTTAGAGGTATAAAATAAAGTGCTGAATGTGTGCAGAAAGACAACCTCCAAAGACAAACTAAATTGGCTGTTAAGCAGCAACCAATCAGAACGCTTCCTACTGGTGCAAGCAGACTGCTGATATTCAGTGTGTGAAAGGAGTGAGACGGGTTAGTAGTGTTTGTTTTCTGTTTTTCCTGTCAGAGATTAGAGATCTATACTTGAATTTCATTTCCATAAAAGATCATCTGAATTCTGACCGATGCCCCCTGCTTAAAAAGACTGTAAGGATGAAAGTGTGTGCGGTTGAAAGAGGCTTGTCATGTGCGGTAATACCCCCACTTCAGATGCATCCTTATTTTGACAGTTTTGAATTCTTATTTAGGTTTTTTTGATGAATTTATTTTCATTAGTATACCCTAGGCTGGGGGACCATCTCAATCCTGCCTGGCTTCCTACAAGGATGACAAAACGACCCCCAATCCTCAATAAGCGGCTCAAGGTGAACTTTCACTCACTTCCGAGGCAATGTGTTTCATTACTGGTCTATGTGGCGGTGCATATCAGACAAATGATAATGCATTTGTGTGGATTTTGAAAATATGAACAATATTTTTCTTCTAGTGTAACCATGTTTTTTATTATGTTACCCTTTGGTTATTTACTTACGTCAGTATGGCCCTCTGGAAAATAATGCTGCCCACCCCTAGGCTGTATCGACTATTTTCCTCCTTTTCTTGCTTGCTGTGGTTAAAATAAATCGGTAACATGCACAGATTTTTATAGGAGAATGGACTACTTTTGCCTGCATACATTGCAAGCCCATGGGAGAAGGTTACAAACTACATTTAAAGGTGTAGCAGTCCTTTAGCTGATCATAAATCCAAATCTCTCTTAAACACCTGTGGCTGTGTTTTTAATGTGTGTGAATCAAAAACCTCAAGTCTGTTTTCTCACCTCCACAGTCGATCATGTTGTACTCGTTGGGTTTGTCCAGAGGCCAGCAGTCGTACTCGCTGTTGTCCAAATCGTGCCAGCAAAACACTGGACCGACACCACAAACACACACCTGGAAACGACACAGCACGCACGAGTAATCAGTGACCAAAAACACACCACAAAAAAGAAAAAGCATCCAGAGAAACTCTGAGCTCCTCACATGATAAAACTACTAATCTGCCTTCATTCCCTTGAATTTAAATAATGAAGAATATTAAACTTTAAGCCTGTAAAGTAGGTGTTTCATATATGATGTCTTACCCAGAACACAAACCAAAGCCTTTGTTGTTTCTTCATACTGTTGAAGGACAGACAGGTGGACAGGATGGAGACAGGTAGACAGATGGACTGAGAGTCTCGGACATCTGCAGGTTCTGAGCTGCTCGCTCGGTGTGGAGTCAGAGCTGACGGAGAGGTGGAAGGTAGAGAGAGGCAGGAGAGCCTAGAGAGACAAAGAGAGATGTGATACAGTGTTTCTCCCCTGCTTTCTCAAACCTGAACTCAGTGTTTTACATAGAGAAGATTACCTTTCACTGCCCTCTGGTGGTGGCTGCTGTTACTGCACTCAACCTTTTCTATTACCCCAGTTCATGTTTTCTTCCCTACATTTGCAGTTTATTACTGATCAAAGTTTTGATACATTAAAAAGAAACACAGTTTTCTGTTTGTGGTCTTTTGGAATTTTTGTTTGTTCCACTCAAGAGACAATTTCTTCTCTAAACTTGTTACAGACTTAAAGAGTCAATAAACACCGACTTTACTTGCTTTATTTGCTTTGTAATGACAGATTAAAGCAAGAAAAAAAAGCCTTGTCTTGCTATAGTCTGTGGTTGTACTCTATGCTAATAGAAATGGAGATGTTTTCTTTTAGGTTATGTCTTTTTTGGTCCAGACCAACTGAGATCAAACTGGTTTGTATGCAGCTGATGGTCTACAGTGAATTTGACCCCCTTGCTCTAAAGGTTTGGCCACATTACCAGTGTTTGTCACATAATTATCAATTAACTATATAAACCTCAGACTGCAGTCCCACACGCCAACACAAATCTCTGTCCTAATGAGGACACACATACGACCTTTCTTTAGTTTTTATGTATGAACACAAAACCAACAACACAAAGCAAAGTCTGAAACCAGTCCACAGAGTTTTGGAAACAGTCGCCACGGTGATTCTACTGTAGAAACATGAACAGGTACAAATGGATGTTACAGTGTTACATGCACTCAGCTGTACCATCAGTCTGGGTTCAGCTGTGTCAGCAGCGTAATGCAGCTGTTCCTGTTCTGGATGCAGTTTGTATTTTGTGCTCTGGTTCTTTTGTGCAATAAAAATGAAAGTAATGTCCATATCCTCAGAGGTTGTAGACCCTCCTCCATGTACACAAGCTGAAATCAGCTGATTGTAGCACAAGTGCACAAGAAGAAAAAAAACATGTTTGTTTGATGTTTTCTTCTTTCTCTCCGCCCGGCGTGCAGATAACTGCGTAAGTAACTACATAATTGTAACTGTAATGTGATTACTGAACTTAGTACAGTAACTCATTACACTACTGTTACTACTGTTAGGAGTTACAGCAAGATGTGTGTGTGTGTCTAAGAGGCAGTGTCATCAGTAAGATAAGATAAGATAAACCTTTATTTAAACACACACACACACACATCTTGCTGTAACTCCTGTATTTTAGGTTCTTGTGTAACTGACATATTTTACAAAGACTGTAATCTTTAAAAGGAAGCAGCAGCATGTGACACCAGCCCGCCCCCTGCAGCTGTTCCACTCAACATGAACATCAACAACATCCTTAATTATTCATTAATTAAACTTCATTTATCATTTTTTAAATTTGCATACTGTAATTAAAGTTATGCTCCCTTCAGCTCACTTACTGATGGTTACAGACTCGTTTCATTTGATCTGCACTTGACATGTAACTCTGAGTACCTGATACTTCTGATATGACCAGTGCAAAGGCTCATGGGATTGTGAGTACTACACACTCAAACGAGTTAGTATAACTCACTCCTCTTAAGTTGGCATTACTTCTTTGAGTTGGCCACAGATTTTACAGAGCACTGATGATATTTAATAATAAATAAATAAAACAAGCTTATAAACTTCGAATTGTATATTCTTATCAGTCCGAACTGCAATTAAATACCCAAAAAACAACACAGTAAAAACTGTTTCTTTAACTGTAGTTTTACCTGTTAATGAGAACTCCACTACAGTATCCACGAGAGTTATTAAGTAATAAAATACTAATAAAACTATTACTTTTTTTAAACAATGTGACGTCATGGAGGAACGTTAGCCACGAGTGTGACGTAAGCTTTCATGAAGCGAACAGCTCTGATTGGTGCAACATGTTTGATGAAGTGGTCATGAATGAAAAGGCCCACGCGCCTACGGTCCATCTGTGTTTATGTATCAACAGAGCGCGTGCGCGCGCGCGCGCGGCGGGGGTTAAAGGAAGAAATCCGTCTTTGTTTAAATGACTGCAAACTTCCTGCTCGCGCTCTGTCCGTCTGTGCCCCGGCACGCGACTCCAAACAGTCGAATTCAAGTGCGCGAGGACACTCTTCCAGCGCGCTCTCGCTGGTGCGCACGCGGCACTGATCGGAGAGAAGATTCAGCGGCTTTTAGTTTAATAACGTCACCGACGCTTCGTGTCGTTTTTGATCTGTTTTGATCTATAAGCCGGATTCAGCGGCTTTTTGCACCTTTAATAAGTTATTTTTATTAAATAACAGATTTTTTTCCACCGTCTTAAATGTCTTGTTCTTTTATATTTTACGCACCGTCTGTGTTGACACCGGTTCCGGTGAGCGAACTGTTTAACTGACCGTGGCTGTGGTTCTGTTAGTGTCCCGGGTTAAAAGCGCAGGATGCTGACCCTGGTTCTTCTGTCCTGGTTCTGTTTATGGACCCGAGGCCAGCGCTTGGACCACGACAGGTTAGGAATTTATTTGAGCTCCAGGTTAAACTTTTTTAGGGATTTTAAAGGGATTCTCCTTAATAATTCTGCTAATAATAATACATTTTAGTTGCCTGGTGCCTTTCAGTGCACAATAATAGTAATGCACACCTGTAACAATGCAAAACATGAGCGTTTCCATCCTAACGGGAGTCTCTGTGTGCTCTTCTTTCTAATCAAAGGCACTGCGGCAGAAATGAGCAATAATGTAGAGGTTTTTAAAGAAAACTAGAGCTCATGGTCAAGTAGATTTGGCAGACCAATGTCTGTGCAATTAAAGAGCATTTTAGTTAGAAGACAGCAACAAAAACCATGGATTCATTTATGAGGGGAGAGACGTGAGAAGGAAGGAAGAAGAAAATCCAGGGTTAAAAAATAACTAGTAAGGAATGATGATGGAAACACTGAGGACATGATGAGGAGGTGAAAGTATGTGGAGGGAGTGGAAAAAAGAGACGTACAGCACCCTCCCCTCCTCTCCGGCTGATATAGTTCATGTTCAGACAGGCACAAGGAAACAGGAGATGTCAAGAACACGCAGACACACACACACACCTAAACACACACACACACCTAAACACACACACTCCAGCCGGTCTCAACTAGTACAGGCGACACAAACCAAACAGTCAGAGCTCCTGCAGCCATGGAGGAGATTTTTTTAAAAGCTTGAAGTCAGATTTCTCCCTCAGGTTGTTTCTGTGTCTTTGCTTGTTGTCCACACAAAGTTCATTTGATCTCAATTCTGCTCATCCAGTGGGTCACATGACCCCGGGCAGGCAGCTGCAAGAAAAACAAGTCCTCCCCCGAAAAAACAAGCATGATCCGCTAAACATGATCCTTAAACATGCTGGGTATTCATGTCACTGTGTGTTTGCAGCTGGGCGGACCAGGCGGCGTTGTCCCACGGCCTCTGTCGCTATGGCAACAGCGTGGAGTGTTGCTGGGGCTGGAAACAGTTGGACTGGGGACGATGTGAACGTAAGGACGCACATTTATGTTTCCTTTTGGTCAGGTCAGGGTAAAATCCTTCATGATCACCTGATCAGTCAGTCACTCTTTAGTTAAACATGTTAGGGACACACTGAGCTGTTAAAAACATAGACTGTATATAAAAGACGGCAGTAGACACAGCGACATCACCTGTCAGGTTTCACACTGCACATTTTGAAGCTTCAATGTTAGCTTTTTTTGGCCAGTGCCTTGTTGGTTTGAACCATATTTGAACCATATTTAACTGCTAATTAGTGCTAATTAAGTAACTTCCAAATAAAATCCTAGAATTTTACTCACCAAAACTGGAGCACTGACTTCTTCAATACAATTAACTGCACAGCAGCCATGTTATTGGTCAGATAATTGCATTAAAAATGGTCCAAAAGGCTCCAACAGCACAAACACGGTCCAGAGGTCCAGTTCAGGGACTCCATTTAGCTGATGTGAAGCCTACAGCTGCCTGTGATGCCATCCACCTGTCAGTGAAAGAGGCCACGCCCCCAATGATGCAAACTTAAAGCGTTAGTACAATCTGAACAGGGGCGTTATAAAGAAGATTCACCCCCATACAGATGTTAAGACGGGGTAATTCAGCCTTAGAGACCAACACTGTTTTTGTAGCAGGCTGTAAACATGATTATTTCTGCTGTGAAGTCGGGGACTAACTCACTTTTGGTGAGAGCCTCAAGTGGACATTAGAGGAATTGCAGCCGTTACCTGAATGTGTTGGGCTGTTTCTATTGTTTACGCATGTGGGCGGGTCCAGATGTTTGAATCTGTCCACTCAGTAGAGTCAGCTGGTTCATTTGGCATTAGGACATGAAACTGCTGTTTCTCTGATAAAAAATGATCTGACGATCACCGATGAAGAAGTCAGACCAGCTTACAAGCTCATTAATACTTTTACAGCCGGTGTTTGCTTGTTTTCAGCACCATCAAGGCTACTGACCAAAATTTAGGAGATCATGCTGAACTGCTCTTACTTCACTTTGCTCTCCATCCGCAGTGTGTTGTTAGGAATAACTGAAATGCGTTATAATGGGGGCAGAGTCAGACTGGTGATGGAAGCGAGTCGACAGATAAACTGGATTACATGTTGAAACCAGCGGCTGCCTGGAAGGAAGGAAATCAGCTTTAAGTGTGTTTTTGTGAATCAGGTTTTAAACACTGAAGGAACAGCTGCAGAGACTGGAGTGTGTTATTTCATTCAGGACTGAAAACTGATCTGCAGCCAGTCAGCCTGACATATGTTAGTACATGATTCAATGTATGTTAACACCCTCTGTGTGTGTGTGTCTGTGTGTGTGTGTGTGCACGCGCAGCTCACTGCCAGCAGGGCTGTAAACATGGAGAGTGTGTCGGACCAGACCAGTGCAAATGTCACCCAGGATACACGGGCAAGGCCTGTAACCAAGGTATGTCGTTGACTCAGCACAGAGTACACCAGGTTCAGACACGGAAATATAAACTGCACTCACTTCTGCAGATATGAGTGACTCACAGATGCTGTGCTGCTGTTAAACTGTACAACCGCCCCCCCAAAAAAGCTTCATTCTACTTTTCAAACAAACTGGCAGTAACAGGTTTGAACAGCATACCTGATTTAAAATTGGCTCATCTCCCCTTCAGTGTCGTCTCCTTGTGCACCTCTGAACACCTGCACTGTTTTTAGATGTCTCATGTACAGAGAAACTGATCCATTTTATACATTTTATGGCATTTTCTTCTCAACAGTTTCCTGTATCAAAGAGATGCTGAGAAAATGTGTTCTTGGCTGTCAGACACAACCTGCTTCTCTGCCATCATTCCCTGACTCAAAGTCTTTCCCCCACATACAGTGGGGCAAAAAAGTATTTAGTCAGTCACCAATTGTGCAAGTTCTCCCACTTAAAAAGATGAGAGAGGCCTGTAATTTTCATCATAGGTATACCTCAACTATGAGAGACAAAATGAGAAAAGAAAATCCAGAAAATCACATTGTCTGATTTTTAAAGAATTTATTTGCAAATTATGGTGGAAAATAAGTATTTGGTCACCTACAAACAAGCAAGATTTCTGGCTCTCACAGACCTGTAACTTCTTCTGTAAGAGGCTCCTCTGTCCTCCAGTCGTCACCTGTATTGATGGCACCTGTTTGAACTCGTTATCAGTATAAAAGACACCTGTCCACAAC
>VUQS01074767.1:22009-49876 GCA_015108495.1 Heterochromis multidens | reverse complement strand
CAAGAAGAGTTTTTTCCCAAAAGCCATAACCACTCTAAACTCACACATGCACTGACCACACAGTCTAACCCCCGAACCTCCGGGATTTCCTTCTATCGATAACTTACTGTACAATATCATCACTCTCAGGGTCCAACATCCACTACCGACTGCACACGATCATCTTTGTTGTGCAATATTCAAATTATGTGCAATAATCCAACAGTGCAATAGTTATTTATTTATTTCCATATGTGTATATAGTGTCGCAATTTCTTTGCAACTTTGAAAATTTTTTGCACCATTTGTTTATCTGTTTATTTATTTGTTTATCTGTTTATTTACTTGTTTTTCAAGCTGTCCTTGTGTACTACATATATGTGTGCACTGAAAGGAGTTGCTTTTAATCTCATTGTACATGTGTATAGTGACAATAAAGGCATTCTATTCTATTCTATTCTTGACAGCCATCTTACATTGAAACCATTTCTGAGGAGGCTTTGGTGAACAGTAGATGCATCTCTCAGATCCTTTCTTTGCTGGAGTTTTTCCTGTTTCTTAAATATACTGTTTATCTGCTGTAGAAAATGTTTTAGGCTTTTCACTTCTTCTTTTGTCCTCCACTTGTCCAGTTTCCTCAAATATTTTAAGGACATACTGCACACCATGCCAAGATATGCCAAGTTTTCAGCTAACAGCACTTTGGGAATCACCTTGGTGGTGCTAAAATACTATTTTATGTCTGTCAAACTGTGTTATCGTTGCCATTTTTCATAAACCCAACTAAAGAAATTGAAACAATTTGTGTTTTTGCGATGAGCTACTAGTAACAAAGCACCTAAAGATACAATAAAATTAAAATTGGTTGTTTGCTAGGTTGTCTGTTGATTGTCTGAATGATTCATAGGTCAGTGATGAATGACACTTAACAAGCAAAAAACATCCCTTTGAAAATGGTCAGGTATAAGGACTGGATTGAAAATAAGTGAAAAAGAAGCCAATGTCCATAAAAGAACTTTGAAAGACCTTCAGAAAGACCACTTTAAAACTTGCAAGAAAGTCTGGCTCCTTGAAAACAAAATATAATGAAATAAGGGGTGGCTCAAGACTTTTGCAGAGTACTGCATATGTGATTAAAAGAATTGGCTTTAATAATATTACTGGATGTCTCATTAAGAAATTTTTTTTTTTTTAAAAAAGTGTTTTCAATAAGCTGACTGTTTTCTCTCTTTTTGGCAACTGAATTATATCCAAAATAAAAGTGAATATAGGTGTAGAGACAGGCTGTATCCATAAGGTATACAAAAGGAACAACTGAACATTTTTAGCATATTATATGTGTTATTAAATGTGTTATTATAAAGCTAAGCAAAATATAAAGAAATGAGGGATGGCTCAGAAAATAAAATATCTAAAACAATTTTTTTCACCGTGCATGTAAAACATTGTCCCCACCTGTTAACAATGGTAAAGAAAATTACCCATGGTCATACCTAATTGCTGACCCCTACTTTATGGTGTGGAATTTAAAATATGGTATCTTCTAGAAATTTGTCCACTAGAAATTCCACAGTATAATTATTTTTTGTCATTTTCATTTTCGAGAAAGTATAATTACAACTTGGACTTTGTTTCCCAGTAACATTTTGTTCAAATACTGGAAGAGAAATGCAGTGAAATGAGTATGCAATGCAATAAGCGATTGCTGTGAACATTTTGCAGTTGCAATAAGTGTGACTATTTTTTCCACTTTTCTTATTTGTATGTTAAAAGTCACGGGAGTTTACATTCATACAAAGTGAAATGGTAATGATGTAAATGAGTACAAATTTAAATCAAATAATAAACATATAGTATTATTACTAAGTATTACAGTATTGATAATGAAATGTGTAAACAAATGAGAGGGGTCATTTTATTTGCCCTCGAGTACAAGCAACAAAGCAGTGGAATCAGCATCTCCTCACTTCACTCTCACAAACAAAAGAACAGATGTGCAGCAGTCTACCCTGCTTGTAAAGAACACTTGCATTACACATATGAATGACTGGTCTAAAAAAACACTAATTATTGAGCCAATCTGCCTTTTATTGCACCCTTCATTAAAAATTCCCCCATGTTTAATTAGAACACATCCGCCACACTTGAGATACGCCTGTCACTGGCTCAGGCCCAAGGTATTCAAGCTCGGCAGGATTGGCTGTGGTCTACTGCACACTTAAACACATGAAAGGGATGACGAGAGCTGTTTTAGGGGTATGCAGAAAGTGCAGTTGCACCAATACAAAAGTCATTTTAGGTATGAAATCAGATAAGTGAGTAAATCCTTTGCTAATTATTTCATCATGGTACATGAAATTGAATTTGTTTTTTTTATTCTTCCCTCACTGTTTTTAAAAGCGATATTAGTTCTTAAAATTACTATATAAATGTTATCATTCACAATATTTCAAAAATTAAGAGCAAAAATTAAAAACTAGACTCTTAGCATTTTTTTGATCTCTCTCTGGCATAGACTATACTTAAGTAAGCCATAACCCATTTCATTACTGATACTACTTAGTGTGCAGCCGATGGTTCATGCCACCTTTGACTTTTCCATTAACTTCCCCACCAGTAAAAAGAAATCCATATTTTTAAGATGATTTCAAAATGCATGTAACGTACAAATTGTAATTTGTAATTGAGCAGATTGTACAGTGTGTTGCAGCAGTTCATCCTGTTGTAATTGAGCTAAGGGAGAAGAGCTGATCCTAACTGCCTTTGAAGAATCAAGACCTCCTGAAACTTCTGAGTGTTTTTGGTTGCAAACTAGTCATGCCTGATAAAGTTACTGCAGTCTTTCCTGGAGGGAAAATAAATAATATGAATCAAGTCCATTCAACAGTTTAGGCATTTTACTAAAACAAAAAATATCAACCTCCTGTCCTAGGAGGCAATGACTTCTAGATCTCTAAAATCAGCAGCGCCAAACTGATGGGCCAGATTAGTGACTTGCGATCTCAGAGTCACACTACTAAAGTGGCCAAAAATACCACAGTCCTTTGACCTATACATATGGAATTGCTTACTTTTGAGAAAATAAACTCTGTTGTATGGTATTGTTGTTACATGGCTTTGTTGTCAGATATATCATCACTTTTTTAAACTGTTGTAAACAACAAAATTTCTTGTCGAAAGATGTGACATACTGCAGTAAGACTGGTTTTGTCATCAGAAAGTTTATAAAATCTAAATCAAAAATCCTGGTAACCATTTTTACATTCATTTGAATTGCGTTAGCAGGGGAGTTGGCATGGCACAGCATTTAATTACTGTGGTTATTGTTGCATGTGTTCATTACAGCCCACTTCCCTCTAGTATCTGTCTCGTCGGTGTAAAATCAAGGTTGACAGAGCTGCAGTATGATACACACAAGGGCAGACGATCATCTTTCTTCTACACAGGTGAGTGTCATTTTTTTAAATTAATTTTTCTGAGACCCTGATTGAAATGTTTACAGCTTTATATAAGCTGAGTTAAACTGTAACAAAGTTACTCTTAGTTCTGATGGAATCCTTGTGAATTAATATACTGTAAATGAAGCTTTACAGAGCTGCAGCATGTATCCTCGAGATGAAAAATGGAGCTTCACCCCTATATAATTTAGAATTAAGTTCAGTGTATATTTCATTGCCAACATAATACCAGTGTTTTGACATTTTGACAAAGACATGAAAAATTGTTTTTTTAAGTAAAAATACAATAATTATTGACTAGGAATAGTATAAATCAAGTGACAGATTACTTTGTGGTAGATAAGAAAAATCATGGAACATTAACAGACCCAGATGCAACTGTGTAACTGTTGCAAAAATGATGATAGGATGGAAATACAATAAATAGAAAAAATAAAAGTATGAAAAGATAAAATGATGTGTTCAGGGGCTTGAAAATGACCTTTTTGCTGAATGCCGAACTGCCTTCTATCTCTCTGATGAGGTAGGTGGCAGAGTAAAGTTGCTTTTTCAGAATAAATGATCAACAGTACACATAAACAGACTTCCTGGCATAGTAGAAACTAATATAAATATATAAAAAAGGTTATTAAAATTGTACTATAAAAAGCTGAAAAAACTATTTTGTCAGAGTAATCCATTAATTGCAAGGCAACAAACAAAAGAGGACTTTTTTTTTCTTTTTACCACTATTTAAATGGTCCAAGCAATAGTAGCTTATTACTGAAAGTTAAAGCAGCTCAGTGGTGAGTGGTATCACTTGATGCATTAAACTGTACTGTAATGTTAGCAGTCAACATTAAGACCAGGAACACTGCTCATTAATACAAGCTCTGCAATCTTTAGCACTTACTTAAGAACGGTGCCCTAATTGTCTGAAGTACAGCGCTGTCCTTATCATGTTTTGCATCTGTTTTGACTCTTCTGATACACATGTATAAGGAGTGCATTTTATTTATTTATCTAAATGTTTTTCAAATTAAAAAGGTAAAAAAAAAATCATTTCTGTAAAACATGATGCATTTTTCTGATGAGTAAACTATCAACTGGACATTACTATCTTAAGTTTTTAGGATCTGTCATCCATCCATCCATTCTCTTCCACTTATCTAATTCACGGTCGGGAGCTGGGGGGGCTGGAGTCTATCCCAGCTGCCATAGGGCGAGAGGCGGGGTCGCCGGACAGGTCGCCAGTCTGTCACAGGGCCAACACAGAGAGACAAACAATCAGTCACACCTATGGGCAATTTTAGAATCACCAATTAACCTAACCCCACTAACTGCATGTCTTTGGACTGTGTGAGGAAGCCAGAATACCCAGAGAGAACCCACACAAACACGGGGAGAACATGCAAACTCCACACAGAAAGGCCCCGGCCAGATGGTGGAGTCAAACCCAGGACCTTCTTGCTGTGAGGCAACAGGGCTAACCGCCACGCCACCGTGCTGCCCCCAGGGTCTTTCATAATTTGATAATAAATGATCATAATTATAAAAACAACCAGAATCATAACTAGACAATATATTGTCAAATAGGATCTGTCATAATTTGATAATATATTGTCTAGTTATGATTCTAGTTGTTTTTGTAATTATGATATTCTTTAGCACATAGGCTAAAATGCATACTGAGTGACTTTTTTCTGCTTTCCCCAGCTAAAGAACTCAGGGATCACTACATCAATACATGAATCTACTTTACCTTGACTGCTTTCCTAACCATAGCCAATGTCTATGATCAGTTTAACTCACTTCCCATCACTGCTCCATTGTCCCTGCGGTCTTCATTAAAATTTTCCAAGTCAGCTGGAACATCTGCTTCTTGCTCACTCCACAGTACTGGAAATGTATTCTGATTTCATTATAGTTGTATGTGTTCTGCTCAATGTCATAGTCAGGACCACTTAAACTAAGACAAAGTCAAAGCCAAGATTTTGAGGCTTCCAGTCCAAGTCAAGAACAAGACCAAAGCAATGTGTAACAGGTTTAAGACCAAGACCAGACCAAGTCTTCATTTGCTTCTTACATTTTTATATATACTTTACTTGTGTGTCTAACTGTGCCAACAGAAATTGCTATATTAAATAATGAATAGACACCGCAGAGGTGAATGTTATGAATAAGAAATTAGACCTTTTGACTAAGTGTGACTAAATGTAGTGACTAAATGTTATCTGACCTAAGTCTGATTTCTTAAATGAACTCTAAAATAATGGTCATCTTTAAGGAATTTTTACTTCACATAGATTTTTTATGGTTTATATTCTACTGTCAAATAAAATCTGTACCGAGGAAAATATTAACCAGTCCGTGTTTATGTAAGTTAACTATGGAACTTTTAGCTACATAGCTATATGTGGGCTTTCTCTTGCAAGTTACTACATTCGCAGTACTCCTTAATAATGTGTTAGATAGTACCTGGCAAAAAACCTGGCAAACACCTGAAAAGCAGATGATACTGATGTCCAAATTTCAAAATTTCTTTCACTGTAGTTGAAAGAAATTTTTTAAGTTTTGGCCAGATTGCTAATGTTTGCTAGCATTTCTACCACTTAGCTTACCTTTCTCCTTTGTAATAAATCTTTGACATAGTCTCAGGCTCTCAGTAAGCTTAAACTGCACAGTTACAGTTTTGCTGTTTGTTTTCTCTTGGAAGCTCCTTTCCAAATGTACCTGAGGTTTAGGGTTCGCAGGTATATGGGTATATTTTAAAAATGGGAATTTTCTCTCATCATTTTGAAAAATATCTCTGTCCATATGAAATGGCAAAAAATGATGCCAAGCTCTATCAAAAACATGCCAAAGCAACAAGTGGCAATATAACCCGAAATGTTAACATTGCAAGACCAAATCTTAGGTTTTTCTTGTCCACATGTAAATAGAGAAATGGAGTTTCTTTACCCCAGAAGGAGTTTTTCAGAAGCTCCATTTTCACTGACCTAAACACTGTTTACCTGTGGATGAAAGATAAAAACATTTTTCCAAAATTCCTGTGTACATGTGGATAGGGCCTTAAAGTTTGTTACAGAAGATTTGGTTAACATCTCCTCCTCCATACAGCTATGCCTTCTTCTGTCTCCTACGCAGACTTATAACATTGAACTTTTTTTTTTTTTTGTTACATTTGACACTTGAAAAAATGTTAAATGTAACAAAAAAAGTTACTGAATGTAAAAAAGAAAAGAATCCACGAGAAGTTTAGGTATCCTGCAGATGTGGTCTTGTCTTTTTCTGAGCATGAGACAGACACCAAAAGCTTCAAAAAGAATTGTTTCAAAAATAAGACCAATATGTAGTAGCTGGGACATTTCTAGGATTTTTAAAAATGGGTTGGCCAAGAACCAGACAGAGGGGTGCATTGGAAATTAGAAATTAGAAAATTCAATCAGAAATAAATTCCAAACCAAGCCATGGTTTATCTTCACAATTAATACCTCCATAAATATGCATTACAAGATGTGGCTGCCCTGTAATAATATGGCAGCTGGGATGAAGCACAAGCTATAACTGTAAATATGTTTTATTCTAACTGGGTGGTAGAACTGCAAAGTAAAGGAGTTAGGAAATGGTAGACAGTGGACCAAATCACTGTTAGCTATATGAGGGATTGCTTTGCCTCCATAATTAACACATGAGTTTATAGTGTATTTTATCAAATTGTTTAACATTATATGATTATAATTACAATAATGCATTGAGGAAAACAGCGTTTTAGCCTTTTTTTGTTTGTTTGTTTTCAGAAAAGTGACTCTGAGCCCACTTAATTCATTTGGAGAATTCACTTTCTTCTGAAGGTACTCAAACTATTGTCTGACACATTAAGTCTTTTGTTGTTGTCCGGTCATGATTTCGAAAATATATGCACAAAAGTAGTTATATAACCTTTTCCTCATTATAACAAGATCTGTGTTGATTAAAAGACCACCTGGTATTGTTCACCACACCAAGCAAAGAGATTGCATGTTAGATAAGCCCCCTGCTCCAAGAAAAAGCCTTTCAGGCCCATGGTCTCCTGTGATTTATATGGCAAAGCAAAGTTCACTGTTCAGAGATTTACTGATGATAAGTAACCCTAGAGCAGCATTTCAGTCTGAAACAAACAGGATCCTGGGTGGTTTGTCCAGTTTTTCATTGTTAATGTGCCATAGATTAGTGCTATGAAATGCCTTGAAGTAATTATTTCCAATTCTTTCTGTATGTTTTGACAGGTTTGATTAGACCATGGATAACAGGACCTTGGGATGGCTCGGAGATGATAACACATCTCTTCAGCTCGAACTTCAGTCGTGTACTTTATTGAGGCATCAGGTCTCTCGCATTTTCCTATATGCTTTCCTCTCATTTGGCATCATCTGCACAGTTGTGGGCAACTTCCTGGTGGTCTTGTCCATTGGTTACTTCAAGCAGCTGCAGTCCCCCACAAACTGCTTTGTCATGTCCCTGGCAGTGGCTGACTGCCTTGTTGGGCTGGTAGTGATGCCTTATAGTATGATTCGAACTGTGGAGGGATGCTGGTACTTTGGTTCTCTTTTTTGTCAGATACACTCTAGCCTAGATGTTATGCTCTGCACTGCCTCCATATTTCATCTCAGCTGCATTGCCTTCGACCGTTATTATGCTGTCTGTAACCCTCTAGTTTACTCTTTAAAAATGTCCCATGGGCGAGTAGCTCTCCTTATCGCTGTATGTTGGGTTGTTCCCATACTCATTTCCTTTGGCCCCATTATGCTAGACCTTCATATTGCTGGTGTAGACATGCTGATTCCTAAAGATTTATGTGTTTTTTTGGTCAGTCGCATTTATGCTGTCATGGCTTCCTTAGTAGCCTTTTACCTGCCCATGGCAATCATGCTAGTAGCATACTGGAAGATCTTCAAAGCTGCCAAGCGGCAGGCCAGGCAGATTAGCGCCATGGAAAGCCAGATGGCTGCTGGAGTGGGCAAAGACTCAAGCAAGAAAAAAAGACACCGGAATGCTATGAAGAGGGAGAGAAAGGCAGCAAAAACTTTAGGCATCATCATGGGAGTTTTTCTTATCTTCTGGATGCCCTTCTTTACTGTTAACATTGTGGACCCGTTCATTGAATACAGCACGGAGGTGGTCGTCTGGGATCTATTTTTGTGGTTAGGGTATATCAACTCATCTCTAAACCCTTTCTTGTATGGTTTGTTCAATCGTTCCTTTCGTAGGGCATTCCTTATGTTCATGGGCTGCAGGGTATGCCTGCCTGGATCATCCCCTGGGATGGAGTTATCGCACACTCGAAAAGAGGCAAATGAATGTGCAGATCAGTCCTAAAATACAGATAATATCTGCACATGTAGGTGTAGATATTTCAGCAAACAATGAGGGCTACATTTTTTTAAATCAATAACATTATTCATGGACTAGTCCAACCACAGTTTTTGTTAATAGCCAGGCAAAGTATGCTTAAAATAGGGAGAGTGCCACTAATGAGGTGACTAGGTTGCCAGAAACTATGCCTTCAACCATTATGTATATAATTGACTCTTTGTTCCCATTCTGAGTTCATTTTCATATAAATTTTATTATTCATATCCATCTTATTATTATTATTTAATTTGTTACAGAGGGACTTACATAAGGAAAAAAAGCAGCAGTTCAGAAAATCAAGTGAGTATAACTGTAGGAGATAAGCAGTTAAAAACTAAATAAGCTTTGGACAACTTCCATGCATTGCTCTGTCCTTGGAAGATCAGTTGTTAAGTGCAAGAAATGTGTAATCGACACTGCAAATGGTTAACTGCAAGAATAATTTGGTACAATGCCCTCCCAGTAGACAATCAGTGTGTAAGATTAAAGCATTGTTGACCATTCTCATATTTATCCTTGCAATATTTCTTTTTTTTTTTTTTTTTACAGATCTACAAAATAGATAATCAGGAAAAAGCTTTAAAATTGTGATCAGTACTATTTTTCATCTAATAAGAAGGAGAACCAAAAGATACCTAAAGTACAGGCTTTATGTAAGAGTAAACAATTCCCAAGACCTAAACAGGGGGGAAAGATTTGCAAAGTAAGACTTGGAGAGGCAAAATGAAAGGAACAGATGAAACATCACTTCAGCAACATGCAGATTTAAACCTCAGGTAAAGAACCTTACCGATGTTTATAATTCTGCTTTTCTTTGCTCAAGAATTTGAAACTATAGTGATAGAATTCACTGACATTTGGACTTTTTGTGTCATGTCAGTATTATTTTAAGACAAGTCACATGATAATACAATATAAATATTACAGTCCAAACAGATGAATAAAATATTTCACATAAGACATTTTATACTTACTTTACTTTATACTTATAATTACTAAAGGAAACAAACCTTTAACATCATTAGTACTTGTTTGCTTCCAGACTGAGTGAGATAAGTGGACAAAAACTAGAAAATTAACTTTCTGTTTTGTTGTTTGGTTCTGTTTTCTGATGATAGGCTAACCCCTTCATATTATATGCAGATTTATAATTGTTGTCGTAAGACTAAAATGTGTCTATTATTAATGAAAGTATGATATGACATGATTTTAAACTCTTTCAGAGGAAACAATAAGGTCAAGATTAGGAAGGCAGGTGAGCAAGGACTTCAGGCAGCTACAAAAAACATCCTGATTGAACTGACTGACAGATAAGCAGGAACTCACACCAGTTTGAAGGTAGGCAGAAGTGAAAACAAAATGAAAAACACAATGCACAGCACAAATTTGATTGTGTCTTTTGTTGTACTTTCTCTGGTATTTGTAATTTGTTTGATTTTGCAACAAGATATTTACATATGATAGCTACTTACACTTACAGCCTAAAAGATTAGATATAAATACACATTACATGAGAAATAATCAAGAATGAAGAACAAAATAAATCCAGTTTCTAAGTATTTAAACTTTAAACATGGTTCCCTATGGAAATAGTCAATGACACATTCCTACACAACCCAGCACAAACACAGTATAGATTTCATTGTTACGTTATTATACACCATGATTGACTACATTAAAAAAAAATTCATATAAAATAAAATGTTGTGCGTAAGATCATGACTGATGATAAATATTGCAAATATTGAAGGTTGAAGTAAAGAGCAACAGATAAAATAGATGGATGGATAAAAGATGTAAAATAAAAGATAAATAAATTATTCAATATTAGGTTTATTTAAAAAATGAACTTTATTTAGAGTTGATGTTTATTGAGCATATGCCTGATTGGTACTTTCAGATGTTGTGCTTGACTTCTTCTCACCTAAAGTGTGTGGTCCTAGTAGGACAGCTGCAGTATTAAACCTTACCTGCTGACACAGCTTCAAGTGACACTTTAAGACATTCAATTACTCAGAAATATCGTTTCATAAAAAGTGCTCATCCTGCCAAAACCCTAAACGTGTTTCTCATTGAGGTTTATTAGACACAGTTTATTTCTGCACTGTCTATTTTTAATGAATTCTCAATATGTAATCTACAATGTTATACTAGTCATGTTTCTTTTTTCTATAAGTCACCGTTATGGGCATTTGTTTTAATCTTTTTTTGGCCAGACCAAGTTTTCCTCCTGAATTTTGACAGTATAAAGATGCTCAAGCTTTACCTCAAAAGGGGACCCAAACTAATCCCAGCCTATTTCAGATAGAAGTAAGGGCTTTATTTCCATGTGAACAAACAGTTACATCTCCTGAAAAAAAAAAAAGGAAAACATGACTTAATTAATTTGAGAAATAGGTTTTGGAATTAATTTATTTCTGCACTAACCTCGCTTTCTTGTGACTATAACTCTAATAATGTGGGGAACTAACATACCAATTAGTCAGACTCATCACAAATTAGTGCTACTAAAAAATAATCAAAGATAGTTTTGTCTGCTGATAAACTCAGAGCCATAGTTAAAGAGCCATAGTTAAAGTTGTATCATCTCCGTCAAAGATTACACAGTTAGGAGTTAAGGCAGAAGTAATTGATCTCTTTGATTTTCCTATTTGTTTTTTGAAACTGCAGCTTGAGAAAATGTAATCAACACCTTACAGTTATTTATATTCATCTCTATTATTAGTGTAAGAAAATAGCTTTGAGATGGTAATTTTCTTTATGAGAAGCAGAAGACTGAGTAAAAATGAATAGGAAAATTGTTGTTTTGACTTTTGTATTTAGGAGAACATTTGAGTATATTATAAAATAATTATCACTAGTGATGAGTAGTTAAATATAAAGCTAGTAATAATGCCGATAGACAACCCTGAATTGGATAAGTGGAAGAAAATGGATGGATGGATACACATCTAAAAAGAGAACATCTCTTACAAACTGACTACATTTAAAATTGTAGTTTTTCGAAAGATATATTTATAACAGCCCAAGTTAAATTATGTACTGTCTAGAAGTTAAGACAGTTCTTTCAGCAAATTACTATTTTTCTTGTACTGATTTTCAAGGCTACCCTTTAAAGGTTATACAGATTTACCTTAGAAATAGAATGGTTTTTATGTTTAAAATTAAGATTTATACTTACCTAGTTGGATGTAACATTGATATAGGTGCAGTAAATTCTCAGTTTAGGATGGGACAGAGGGAGAGTACTGGGCCACACCTCCTAATCTCTAAATTCAGGTGTAAAATATAAGGAGTAAAATAGTATTATAAATTATTTTAAATGTCATTTATAATATTGAAATATAAATTTGACTTTTGTAACTTTCAGTTAAGTAACCTGGACATTAATATGAGTTGAGATAGGGGACCAAAATACTGCGGCCCCAACCTAGAGCCAGGCCTGGGGGAAGGGGTCAGGGTCAAGTGCCTGGCAGCTGGCCCTTAGCCCATCAGGCCTGGCCAGGCCACATGGGCCTACACTCCTGTGGGTCCACCACCCATTGAAAGGCCCATATGATCTCTGTGCCCCGTGGATTGGATAGCAGTCAGGGGCAGAGAACCTGGTGATCTGTTCACCAGCTGCCAAAAGTAACTGTAGGGACATGGAACATCATCTCTCTGGTGGGGATGGAGCACAGGTTAGTGTGGTTGAGATATGGATACATTCAGGCGTGCCTTAGTGTATAGAGCATCGCCTGGAAAGGGGCTGGACTCTGTTCCACTCTAGAGTTGGTTTCGATAAGTAGCGTCAGGTAGGGGTAGGTATGTTTATGTTCTCTTGATTCAGTGACTGGACTCTGGGGTTTTCCCTCGGTGGATGAGAAAGTTGCTTTCCCACTGCCTTCAGGTGGACAATGAGTCCTGACAGTTACCATTATTAGCCAAACGTCAGTTTAGGGTACCCGGCCTTCATGCAGTCCCTCGGTGGGCTACTGGAAGGGGTCCCATCCATTTTCCTACTTGAACCCTCACATTGATGAAGCATGAGGGTGTTCATAAGTGAGGCTGACATTTTCACATCCCACCTCCTGCAGAATGTCAACAGGATTCTGAGAGAGGCTGGGGTTAGCTTGTGGGACTCTGAAGGCAGCTGGTAGGTACCCTCATGACAACCAGTGTGGTTTTGACAGTGGCTAAAGCAAAAACTTGGGTGTCGGGGGCAGAAGATGAGAAGATGGAGCAAGACTTTTGGTTGGCCTCAAAATGATTCTGTTAAACTGTTAGGTGACTGAGGAGAGGGAGAATATGCTTTGCCCACACTCTATACAGTAGGGATTGAGTGCTGCTGACATCCACTGGGGACACAGTTAGGATACTCAAGGGTGTATAAGAGTACGCTCTATATGATATGTGTGCATCTGCTTTGTTGGCCTGGATTGGGCATCCCTCATCATGTCCCTTGTGATGGCCTGTGGGGCAATGCTTTGAGGAAGCACTCATCCATGGGAGAGACAGGGAGATAAACAGGTGGATTGGTATGGCAGCTACAGTGATCCGGACACTGTACCAGTCCATTGTGGTGAAGAGAAGCTAGAGTGTGAAAAGTGAAGCTGACAATGTACCATTCGATCTACATTCCTACCCTTACTCGTGACCTCGAGCTGTGGGTAGTGACTGAAAAATTAAGTTAACTGATTTGGCAGATAAAGAGTTTCCTCCACAGGGTTTGCTGGGTCAGCCTTTGAAACAGGGTGAAGAATTCAGTCATTTAGTAGGGACTCACTACTACTATCACTACTCCTCCACTTAGAAAAGGAGTCAGCTGAGGTGGTTCAGGCATCTAACTAGGATGCCTCTTGGGTTCTTCTTAGGTGACATGTTTCATGCATGTCCTGGGCAGACCCAGGTTCATGCTGGAGAGATGACATCTCTAGGCTGGCTTGGAAACACCTTTGGCATCCCCCCAGAAAGGCTGGAGGAAGTACCCAGGGAGAGGGAAGTCTGGGCATCTCTGCTTAGACTGCTGCCCCTGGGACCTTAAACTTATCCATTAAAGATTTCACATTCTTCTTTTCTTCTTAAAATGACAACTTCATTATCATAAAAGAATTCAAATTTTCAGTGTAAAAGTGTTTATATTTGGAATCCATTGAAATAGATTTATCAATCAATGACGTAATTTACATAGCTAATCAAGTTGGTTATACCTAGTGCAAACAAGGAAGAAGCCCACCATGAATGCCTGGAACATCAAATGAATCAGGGGAAAAATCTAGAGCACTTGTTCCCTTAGTTTATAATTAGTAACTTTCCTTGATTAACATTGACAACGTTTTGCCATTCAAGTGTATCTAAAAGTGTATCCTTTTATTCACAACTTTTGACATTATTATTATTATTAGCATTTTTTCCTATGTTATATAAATACTATTATAGTAAATAAGTCTGTGTGCCCTGTCCCAAATACTTTCATCTGTTTTATTTAATGGATATGTTAGGTGGTATGTATGCAACTGTTGTCTTCCATTCCACCATTGGATAGTAAATTTTGTGAGAACTGGAATCTGATAATATGACGTATGACAAAGTAGTAGTATAAAATGGCATGCTGATAAAAAATGGCTGGTAATATGTTAATTTCTAATCCTGTCTGTGTTTGTGTTTGTTGCTTAGAAACTGAAAGGAAAGCTCTCTGTCATATAGTTTAATCATAGTATAATATTGAATTTGATGATGTGCTATGGTTTATTGTTATAGCTGTTAGTATGTTGATGCAAATATTAGGGTGGCCTTTACAGTGTAACCCAGACCAATACATCAGCCTTGCAGTAAATCCTACACATAAAAAGTGACTACACTGTACAGAGTTTGGATGTTCTTTCTGTGTGTATTCTTTAGGTCAGCCAGTGCAAATATATTGCCCAGTGAACTTGAGACTTCATGTTGCTCGAAGGTCAGTGCGATTGATTATCTGTGCCTTAACAGAGTCAGTACCAGCAAGTGTATGCTGCCTCTCACCTACTGTATTTGGATAGGTTTTGGCACACTCTGTCCTCACAGATCTCAAATGGGGAGAGAAGATGAAAATGCAATAATAATGACTGTGAACTGTGTAATGACAGTGAACAAATTTAACTCAGTGAACAACTTATCTTCTAAGCCATGATAATAACATCATAGTAGTTAAAATACATGTATTATATTATGACACACTGGATTCTATACACACTGGAGCTCAATCTAAGCAAATAACAGTTTGATATCAAACCAAAATCAAATGATCAAATAATATGCATATTTGTGAACACCACGTATTTATTATATGTACTACTGAAATGCAAGCAAATAGATGCATCTTAAAATAGAAGTTATTTTGACTTTCTAATGTTAACATTATACGAACAAATGGTAAGTAAACCCATCCTGTACTAATATGTTTGAAATGGTACAGTTCTGAATGACTGGCCAAAGGAAAGACCATTGCACTTAACAGCATCTGCAATGAGGACTGAAATTACAGGATGCAGTTATGTTTTAAAATAATGAGACACAGCCTATAGTAGGCTGTGATCTACAATATACACAGTCTATTCTTTTCACATTATGTATAATGAGTGCATGAAATAACATCTCTTCTTTCACCCACCTCCACAGGCAGATGCAGACTCAAATGGTTCTGAAAAGCACAGACCCCACTGGACCATGGGTGCTACCCATAGACTGCATCAGCAGTGTGAAGCTAAAAGTGCTGTGTCCACTTTACCTCAGCCAAGGCAGCCATTTTGAATACTTTTTGTTTCTGTTAGTTGCTATTCATTAAGAAACAATGTTCACTGCATTCATGTTTAATATTTGAAATTTCCAAGTTTGGGACATGTATTTGTATCTGACTGTAACATTAGACTGTGGATAGCAAGTGATTTGAAGTGTCAAAGGTGTTTAAATACAGTCTCCAAGTTTCTGCAGGAAAAAAATTACAAAATTTCCATTAATCAAGTGTTATGGGATTGTGTCACATTCAGTATGTGTTTTGAGCTGATAGATTTCTGAGGATTTGAATGGTGGTTTGTAATGAGTACACAGTGGAAACCCATATTACTAACATTTTAACCTTAAGTATGTATTCAATATTTTAACATCCCCTAACTTTCCATTTATCATTACTTCCATGGACACAGAAGTTGGGATGGTGTAAGAGTTGATTAAGTTGTGGCAGGAGAAGCTAGTTGTGGCTGAAACATTTATCCAAATATTATCACTTCCATATGTGGTTACCATTATCAAAAAATGCTTGCTGGGGTCTAGAGTCAATGTACGTCTTAATTGCTGTGTATGTTCTTGCAGACAATTTAATCAATAAATAAGCCAAACCTGTCATGTAAAAGGAAGCCTTGTTTATTTTTTTGGTACAACCAAGTTCCTATCATATTTAATCAACTTGTACCATATATTTCTGCAATGTTAGCATACATCCTGACAGCAGGCTGTTCTACAACTTACTGGCACCAAAAAGCTTTTGATAGATAACGATTTAGATATTACTTTTGTTGTGCCCTCACGGGAAAAAAGAACCACTCTTTTAATTTGCAAACCTTTGATAATTTCAAATAACTTAATAATGCACTTTTTTTGTAAAAAAAAAAATTTAATTTTGTAATTAATGTTAATGTTAGCTTACAGTAACACAGTCCACTTCTTTTGTAATTTGGCATACCTGAACCAAATTCTCCCTTTCCCTTCCTTAAGAATGGCTTTGTAACAGCCACCCTTCCACTGAGACTATTTCTGATGAGGCTTCAGTGAACAGTAGAAGGTCCAGATGCATCTTTCAAGTACTGTATCAGGTCTGTGCTGGTATTTTCTAAAGGCATGACTTTCAGATACTTTTTAGACCTGACACTTCTTTTTAGTACGCTGCTTATCCAGTTTCCTCAGACTTTTTAAAGACACACTGCACACCATGGCGAGATATGCCCAGTTTTTGGCTAATAAGGCTTTTTTGTTATCACCTTGTTGGTGCAAAAATACAATTTTATGTCTGTCATACTGTCGTTTATTTCCCATTTTTTATAAACCCAACTTAAGAAATTGGAACAAATGATGTGTTTTTGTGACAGGCTGCTGCTAACATAGTGCCTAAAGCCTAAACGTTTCTCCCACTAAAAAATCGCTACGTCCAGATGAACAGATTCAACTTTTTAGGATTCTTTTACCTGGATTATTGAGTATGCATCAAGAGATAGTGCCTAAAGATACAATGAAATTAAAATTGATTCTTTGCAAAGTTTTCTGTTATGCGTAGACACAACACTGGTTCATCCCTGGAGTGAGGTGCCTTTTTGTACTTGAATGATTCATAGGTCAGTGTTAAGTGATTTATGCCTGTCAGCCTCTTTTTGGCATGTTTGGCATTTTTTGTAGATTCACCTAAAGAAATAGGAACAAATTATGTGGGGGGTTTTTGTGACTAACCTGTTGCTGAACTGTTACATAGTGTTTACTTAGTACAAGGCTCCTTCATGATCCCATAAAATTGAAAGAAAAGAGGTGTTGCAATTTTTTTTTATATCATGTATTCGTTTTGGAAATGGTTAGCAATGAGAAAAGTAATTCCCTCCCACTGAAAAAATTATTTGAGTAAACTAATGGTAGAATTAGGCTAATAACAGGAAACAACTGAGATTTATCAGTGTTCATAGCGTCTCTCCCTTTCTCTCTGTTGCTTTGCATTGCCTGCAACTCCAGATTTATGCAAGTGTGTCTGTGTGTTCCTGAAATCTTACTAAAATCCTTATTTGTATTTCTTGGTCAGTGGGCATAGTCTTACTTCTGCTCTCACCATGGTTTACGCATGCAGACGTTGATTTATTCCCAACAGTTTCACTTGTATCTAAAACCAAATCATCCCAAAAGTATTAAGCTACATTTAAGATGAATCGGTGCAAGAGGCAAAAAAACAAAACAAAAAACAAAGCAACAGTGACATCTTTTGGATGAAGCAGATATTTTTTTCTTTAATCATGAATCAAATAATGTAACTTAACTGAAAAACTTGAAGGCATAAAACTTGAATTATTGTCTCAACTTTTTTCTCTCCTACATCTTTTGCCTTTCATCTGATAAACATGAAAAAAAAATCATTTCACATTACTGCTCACTTGGCAATGCTGGCCATTTGTCTTTACAATGCCTTGTCAAACAAGAAACAGAGGTGCAGATGAATGTTCGTAATTCATTCTGACATTTTACATTTGATTAAACTGTGGCAACAATACAAAAATGCACTTGTGATTCTTCTTTCTCAGAGATTCAAAACGCTGTTTCAGTACAGGTATTTGTTCTTTTGTTTCTTTTTTCTTTTTTAAATCACTAAAATGTCAAACAAAACGATAACCATTTACTCTGAGTCTTTATCACACAGTGTCAGCTGGCTAACAGTTAAAGACATGGAAACTGTCTGATACAAAACTGTAAGAAAAACATACAACAATAATAATTATCCTGCCTTATCTTAACTGCCTTGCCAAAAACATTGCATTCTTAAAAATTGCCACCTGTCAGCTGTAGGCTGTGTAATCTTCATGTACAGTGCCTTCAAGCGAAAAAAGATAAAGTCCAAACTTTTGCTTATTTTGTGTCCACATCCAAAATGTGGCTTTAAACAGTTCACTAGACGTTTCATCCAAATAAACATGGTGGACACGAGGGATTGAGATAATGTTTTTTGCCTGTTTGTGCAGGGATCAACCCATTATTCTCAGCTTTAATCGGGCTTTGATTCTTTGATATTATATGAACACAAAATTATACCTTATCACAGTCTTTCTTACATGTTGGTCCAATATGGCCCTTTGAAAATAAATAAAAGACTCTCTGGTGACCCTCTAAATGTCAGTTTCTTTTAGGCCATAGCATTCTGCCAGATCATAAAACTGATAGCTACTCTGCTCACAGGAGTTGTAAATCCCCATAGATACCGTGTCCACCGTTTCAATTCGGCCAACAGCAGGTGTGGTGCATTTTCCCGTCCCTCCCTTGATTTTATTTGACAGATTATTTACTTTCTCTTTGAGCTGGAAGGAGGACTTTCGCAGTGGTGGAAACAGACTCCATCTCTTGAAACCTATCGCATGTCCTTTTCTTGTGTGTAGCAAAGAGCTGCCACAGGATTCATGCACAGCATAGCCAGGCTTATAATCGCCTCTTTGATCCCTTGTCATTCCCTTGACAGCAGTCCGCCACCTCTGGTCATAGAAGCGGCGAAGGACCCTACGTTTTTGATGACACTGGCACCTGAGGAGCCTAGTGAAAGCCCGCTGGAACTCTTTGCTGGAGCAGGGGTAGATCATGGGGTTGATGCAGCTGTTGAAGTATCCCAACCAAAAGACCACCTTGAACACAGTTTCAGAGGGTTTTAGTGCCGGGAAGAAGGAACCTAAAAGGAGATGAAGCCATCAGGAGGATTTGTGAGTTAACATATAGTATATGAGCAATACAATACAAATATCCTACAAAGAACAGCTGAAGATAAACGTTGGTAGTGTAAGAGAATTTGTACATATACAAAATTAGTTTAGTAAATATCAGTTAATTTTTTGATGCTATATGCCATTTTGTCAGTCAGGTTAAAATGTGTAATAATAAGACAAAATCATCAATGGGAATCATATCAATTTAACAATAAGAACTGCTCCTGCAATTTACATACTGCAAGCAATGCACATGTCTGTGTACAGCTGTGATATAGTATTATGTTGTGTGTATACGTTTTTGCACTCTGACAGTATAGGATGTTTTTGTTTTTGGTTTTTTTGTAATGATTTATTGTGCACCTGTAGTTTTTTTGCTTATGTTTGTTAAATAGAAGCAAAGGAGGTTCTGACATTTTAAGGACAGATATTTATAGAACATGCTTCACCGACAAGCCTCAGGGCACAGAACTTATTTTATGATGTTTTTGCTTGAATAGCATACATGATGAAAGCAGATTTTCTGGTATTTAAATCATTTCTTGAATGGATTTAACTGATGTAACTGATTACATGAAATGTGCCAACACCATATAGATAGGCTTTTTCCTGTGATGGAAGCTTTCCCTGAAGGGATCAGGTAAAACATACACATTGTCATAAAAAAAAATTTTTTCCATGCTTGAAGGACTCAGCCCAGAGTTTGTGTAGCAGTGTGTGATTCATGAAAGTTTTGAAATTTTCCATTTCTGCCTTTGTTTCTGCCCTTGTTTATAGCCTATCTTTGTTATTGGTTTTGCCTGATGGGAAATATAATGCAATGGACAACCTCTAAATATTCCATTTATCATCTTTATTTAAGATAATGGAAAAAAGGCAATTTTTATTATTTCTTGGAGCAGGGATTAAAGATATTTATGAAACATAGAATCTAAGTTTTCTAGCTTCCTTGCATATGCCATTACACACTGGTAATTTAACAAATGAGAACATTAAAGGTTTTCATAATGAAAATTGCTTTTTGCACAGCTCACTAACAGCACAAGGAGTTTTACTTTGCTTATATACTTGCAATGCTATTTTTAGTATAATGTCATATGTCACACTTATTTTTCATAGAAGGTTGCCTTTCTCTATTGCTTTACCGTTGTTCTTCTCTCTCTCCAGGCCTGGAATTTAACATGGCATTGAGCCTGGACACGGAGGCAACATTTCACAATGCTATGATGTCAAGTTTGCACTGATATCCCAGAAATCCATTTTATTTCTGGTTAGTACTGCATGGAAACACTGCATGGTAACATTCCTTGTATATAATATTCAGAGTTCATGCTCTGATATCAGTGATCAGCAATATACTGTGTACTGGCAAATGCAAACAGGAGGAATATACTTAGATTAAAAGAACTGGATACTGAAACAAAGTTTAGACTTTTGCATGAAGCTTTTTCTTCATAGTCTTATTTTTCTTTCATCACTCCCCCACCCCCCAAAAAAAGAAAAATACTCCTAATTCAATCGTGATTAAATAATAAGATGAACAAAGTAACGAGAGGAAGTGATGTTCTTTTTTGATTTATCTCCCTAAAATGGCATCACCTTAAAGGCAGATGGCAAGTGATTCACCACTGACGCACAGCCACAACACCATGACAACAGGTAGTATTTTTATTTATTTGTTTTATTGCTCAGAGATAGCATTCTTTTTTAAATTCTGGTTTCTGTGAGGTGTTTGCCATTTTGAATCCTCTTTGACTGTGATTCTTTTTTCTTTTCTTTTCTTTTTTTGTCTTTTTAAATTTTGGCCCTGGAACATTTTGTGATGGCTCTTTTTTTTGAGAGCAGACAAAATCCTGATCAGTTCTCTTTTACTGAGCTTGGGAAATTATCTCACTGACATTTTATTTTCTTTTTGAAAGTGAATAATTTATTTTGGGCTTTTCTAAAGCTCAAACTCAAGATATGGCCACCAACTCCTATCTCATACAGACCAAGAAAAACCTGAACCCTTGACACTGAGGGGATCTAGAGGCTCTGTTATGCTGTGTGGAGGTTGGGGAAGGGCAATTTGTTGGCATAGTCAGCTGTTGTCCACTTGTCCCCTCAGATAGTAGATTCACTGCAAAATAATGCAAAGTATCTCCTATTGATCACCTTTATCTGTTCCAGTATGACCATGCCACCATCAATAGGGGTCCCTGAATGTTTGATATGAAAACTATGTGAACTGTGTCTGTGCAGGTTCTCAGTCGTCCAGGTCATGATGAGAGAGATGAGATGAGAGCTTGAAAAAGAAGACAACTGGACTTCTTTAGGTTTGTGAAGATGTTTCACCTGTCATCCAAGAGGCTTCTTCAGTTCTAAAAACAAATGGTGGAGAGTCCCAGGTATTTAACCCCTAGTGGGGGTTGTCACCTTTGAAGATGGTCCTGAGGGTTGATGACCGACTATTGATCATGTGAGTCATTACTTGAGCCAAGGTGTTACGGGTGAAGCCACCCCATCATGTGACCTATTGAGGTCACCTGAGGCAAGGTGTGAATGGGGGTTGAAAATCCTGGGAAGGGATCTTTTATGCCCAATTTATGCTTCAGAGAGAAAGACTGCATTGAGATTTTAAACAAATTTACATTTCACCACCATCATCAAAATATCAGATGAGGGAATATCCTTTCTAAGAATGGTATTTGTCCCTCAGGTATGCTGCCAATTGCCTGTAGAGTTAATTTCAAAGAGCAATAAAGTTGTTCTGGCAAAACATGGTGACCCAATAACTTATTAGGACACTTAATAAGTTATGTGGTTCAAGTATAACCATTGAAAAAAAACTAATTAGGGACTCTGCGCTCAGGTCAAATAAAATTTTTGCTTTATCCTTAGAGCAAATTGGCAGAAAAAACAGACTAATGCACATTGACTCTAAGGCCCTGTCCACACGTATGTGGTTATTTTGGAAGACATAACATTTTTTAGACGTTTTTGACCTTTCATCCACATGTAAATAGTGTTTTAGGCCACTGAAAATGGAGTTTTTGAAAAAATCCTTCCAGTCTGAAGATTTTCAGGAACTCGGTTTCTGTGTTTACATGTGGATAAGGAAAACAAAGATGTTGTCTTGCAACATCAAAGATGTGTGCCTTTATCTTGTTTTTTTGATGTCAGACTGCATTGTGTTCTTGTTTGTGGGCTTCTGATTGGTCAACATTTCTATGGTTAGGGTTATATTGCCACCTGTTGTTTTGGCATGCTCTTGACAGTGCTTGACAACAATTTTTTGCCTTTTCATGTAGATGGAGATAGTTTTCAAAATGAAAGTGGAAAATCCCGGTTTCAAAAAGTACCCGTGTAAGTGTGGATGTAGCCTAAGTCTTCATCAGGGTGTGATAAACACAAAATAAGTCTGAATCAAATACCAGCCATGGGTGGCAATCTGCCAACACCTGTGGCATGAGATATAACCCATAGAAGGTGCCCTCTGTGCTTATACTTTCACCACATATCTAAAAAGTGTCCATGGATTTTGTTCTTTGGACTTCTATTAGAACCACAGAGTGCTTTCCTTCTTTTTTGCATACATTTTTAACCACTAGTATGCATTTATGTTACGACATACTAACCAAATGACATATTTTAATGATCATAGTGGGAAACTGCAAATATTACAGTGGATCTTGGACTACTGTTAGTATGCATTAGTTGTAATATTTTGGATTTTCTTGTTGCCCATCACCCATTATTTTCCTGCTTCTCTAAATCTGCTTGTGAGTCAAGTCCCAAGTCTACTACTACTAATTTAAATATTTTAAAATAGGTCATCACTATATAGATTCCAAAAAGTTTAAAGAATCTCACACGGGGCAAAAAATAATGTAGGTGTGTATTTACAGCAGCACAACTGTGTGTATGCGATTAATGAAAAATACAGTGAACATTAGCTACCAAAACCCATTAGTTTCCAAAACCTCGTTTTGATTCCTCGAGGTGAGCATTTCCCCCATCACCATCTTGGTTGCAAAAAAATGGATGTGACTAGGAAGGATGGGTCTGAATGTGAAACCGCATGCTCATTGGCTAATGACTTGTGATTGATACTGTTAGCCAATGAGCGTGCAGTTTCATACCACAGTTAATCCTCCATTTTGAAATATAGTATGACCAAGATTTACAAAACAGACTTACATTTTTTTGACCCAAAATGAGTGACTGAGCCCATAAACTCAGCAGGAAAGTGTTTACAGAGGTCAAATCAGAAAGTTGCCTTCACATAGTTTTCTATAAGACCAGAAGTCTCTTTGCAACCACAGCTATCACCATCTGGTGGCCTTCAGTTTGAATGCAGGTTTGTAGGCACTTCCACATTGGCTTCATTTTTCTGACCCACAAGCTATGTCTTACATTGTCTATGTTTGATATTATCTACCATCAAAACCTATGGGTGTTGTTAATTCATTGCAGACTGTTGCCATCTGATATGTTTAATACAAAAAAACCAAAGAAATTTAACCTAACTAGCTTCAGTTCTCGAAAAACAATAAGGAACATAAACAAATTACTATCATTAACATTACTTGTATAACTAAAAACCACATTTACAACATCCAAGGCAATAATGTCAGTCTAGTAAACCATAGTGGGTGAACATATTTAAAATCAGTTGTTGGTATTCATCTCAATGCATGCATTTTAGTGGTCCAGTGGTCGTTCTTGGCTTTTTACAGAGGGAAATAAACAGCCTTAAATGAAAATCTGAAAGGCCATTCCTCTTTATTCCATCAGTTTCTAACAATATAAAATGAGTCTGGTGCACTGATATAGGCAAATGGTGTTCAAATGACTCAGAGGAGTCCATCTAGATGTGGATCATCACAGAAAAAAAAGGCCTGATTGGCATAAGATGAGCAAAAGTAAACCTCTGCCTCTCAGCAAAAAGTTACTCATTGTCTGTCTCTGCAATGGACGAACATCACCATGTCGGACTGACCAAGTGTAGGTTAGCAGTGCTAAGGCTCCACTCTCATCTGTGAGTGATTTAGGAAATAAAAGGCAGCCACCCATAGGGATGAATTGACAGTGTAACACTTTATTGATCCCTGGTGGAACTTAATGTTTAAAAATACTTCCTTTGAGGAGGTCTGAGGTCATATCTCAAAGGATTTTGCAAACCAGATGGCTTACAACACGATAATTAGATTCCTAGAGTTCAGCGTTTTATTATGCTTTACAAACCAAATTGCAGGTCATCCATTAATCTACAGCAGACACTAGTTTAGATAATAGTGTTTGGATAGTCTGACTTCCTCTATCATGCAAATTAGAGGCCTTTATACCATTCACCAGGCATCATAAATAAATGAAAAAAAAAACAACTCAAGATAATGCCACACATATTTAATGATCCCTTTTGGCTGAGCCCCCTTTAGTTCTCTCTTCTGAATACAGATTTTTACTGTCACCATTTTAGATTTAAGAGCCTGTTTGACCTTTCCTAAAAGCAATAATGTGATCACAAAGTCAAATTATTACAACCATTATGATAATGTTGATTAAAAAGTCTATTATTAGAGGCCGCCTTGAGGTGCCCAAATTGATTAATAATGTGTGTAATGAAATGTGTACTGACTTAACATTTTAAACCTTTAAATCTCATTCTTGTCATTTTTAATCACACATTGAGGATGGAGTATCTGTCTGACTTAGGCATACAAATAAACTTGCCCTTTTCTTTCCCATTAAGTGAATAAAATGATAAGTAGCACCAATTTCATTTCATGCACCCCGTCTGTCCCTGCAGGCTTTGCTCTAATAATTCCAGTCTGTAAATGTAGAGGTGCAATAAGAATCAGAGTGCTGTGTTAGTGTTATACCCGGTAAGATACTGGCCATTTGTTGTGAATAGCTCTTACTATCAATTATGTGAAATATATGCAAAATGAAAATTTGTGGTGCCACCATTAACATGTGCCATTAAAGCTCCGTGTGTCTAAGTCTAGGTGTAGCCTGAATCTTGCTACTTTGTGTAACATGGATATAAAGCAGCACAATGTGATGTCTCTGATAGGAACACTTTATTGATTCAGTTTCTGCATTTTAATCAGCCTATTTGTTCCTAATGTGTCCATTTTTTTCTTTAAATTTAAATCTGTTTCCATTTGATTCCACTCCATAATGCATTCCTTCAATTTGATTGTTGCCATAAAGACTGAATTGGTCACCCTCAGCGAAGGGCCTTTTCAACCATCTGCAGGGATAAGAGAGTATCTCTTTGTCTATTTCTTATTTTATATCTCATTCTTTCAGTGCTGTAATCAACTTTATGAATATGCCCAACAATAAAACATCAATTGTTATTCCTTAAAAGCATGCCTGCTTGAGTTTTTACTAAAGTAAGTAGCCCACTGAAACTGTACTTGGAAGCATTCAGTTTCTGAGGGGTCATCAGTGAAGAATGTCAGTCTGTTATGACTGCTCTTTGAAAAATGTGATATTAGCCATATGAAGGAATAATTACAGGCATGGAAAAATTACAGGCATGGAAACAAGCCACTTTAATGGTCATGTTGCTGAGTTGACCTTTCCTGACAAAAGAATGTGTTTTTATAGCATTATAACATCTTAATTTTGATCACTTCCTGGCATAGGTCCCAAAATAAACGGCGTATGAAATCCAGAACACGCAATTTTCTGCTTTTGTTATGCCAAACTTTTACTTTACAGTGTTTTTAACAGCTTAAGAACGGTTTCTTAAAATATAATTCACAGATTTTATACTTTTAGGCTACCGTTGAGACCAAAAACTTGAGCCTTTTATAAAAGTCTGCGCAGCTGTCAAGAGGAGCCGCTTAGACATAAACGTTTTCAGTCACCGCGTCAACTGCTTACATTATACATTTAGGACGATTTGCATCTCAAAAATTATCAGTCTAGGAGTTGAATCATAAATATTAGTAAGCTTGAAATAATTAATGGTGTTACGATTTGCTTGTTTGATGCCCTTAAAGATAGAAACTTTTGAAAAGCTTTTTTAGGAGAAGAACATTTATTAGAAGTAACATTTTCTGTTCTTGGTAGGAGTCTAATTCAGGGAAATGCAAAGTGCAATAGACGCACTGAATCACGTTTTACGCAGGATCCAGCTCATGACCCAGCATGAAATGCTGGGAAACATTAATATAAAAAGAAAAAAATGAAAACGTACCCATTGGCAGAAAGAAGAAAAAGGGCAGCCAGCAGAGGATGAACATTCCCACAACTATGGCCAGGGTTTTAGCAGCCTTTTTCTCCCTGGAGAACTTCATCAGCCGCACGGAGAGTGAACTTCGAAACGGGTGGTTTTTACTGCTTTTTGAGCTCGCCGGACGCGCGTCCTCCAGCACGCTGCGACAGTGTATCCGGAGGACCACTTCCATTGACTTATTTCTCTCACGTTTGACTCCCGCTTCCAGGCTCTTAGTAGTCCTGCGGGCCACCACGTAAACCCTAAAATACATGATGAGAATGACCATGAGCGGGAGGTAGAAAGAGAAAAGTGAGGAGAAGAGCGCGTATCCCGGCTCCTCTGTGATCCTGCAGATACTTTCGTCCACAGGCGGCGGTTCCTTCCATCCCAGAAGCGGTCCGACAGAGATCACAACAGATGATACCCACACTAGGACTAAAATAGCGACTGCCTTTCTCTCTGTCATAATACTTGGGTATTTAAGGCAGTATTTTACCCCGATATAACGGTCGATGGAGATCATACAGAGACTGAGGATGGATGCCGTGCAGCAGAGCACATCCACCGCTGCCCAGATGTTACAGAAAACCCGGCCAAACACCCAGCATCCCAGTACCTCTAGAGATGCAGAGAAGGGCAGCACAATAATGCCCAATAGGAGGTCTGCCATGGCTAAGTTGACAATGAAGAAGTTTGTGACGGTCTGTAACTGTTTGTTGCACACCACAGACAGAATAACCAAAATATTTCCAACAATTGCCACCAAAATAAAAACAGAGAGAAAGATCCCAACACCGACAACCTGTGAGTCCATTGTGAAGTTCCTGCATGTGGTAATGCTGTCATTTGGTAACATCTGGTCCAAAACAGATCCATTAAAAGAGGTAAAATACAGCCCATAGTTGCTTTCGTTCCTCAAGTTAGAGTCTGTCATTTTGAAACGCCATAAAGACAACTAAGAGAGTAAGTTTTCTGAAGAAAGCAGTGTGACAGGCGTCGTATTCAGTCTCCTTTCATTCTGTCCTTCCTGTAAGACTATAAAGCAGCCGTTCACACTGTCAGTATTTGTCACAGGTCAAGCGAAGGAAAGGTAGAAGACAACAAAACAAAACAAAAATAAAAGGATGAAAAAAAAACCCTGCAAAAATTACATCCAAAAAAACAGACTCGTGATTAGTGTTAAACTCACTAAAATGTTTACTTACATAATGTTTAATCAACTATAAAGTTTGGATGCCATTTTTTAACATCATTTGAAAAATCTAATTGGGTAAATTTCACCATATTCCTTCCATGCGACGGGTTTCCACTGCTGGCATCCTTCATAACAAATCCCAGAGTCAGAGCTGGTACAGCAGGTCTGAACCTACTGCACAGCTCCACCCACACC
>VUQS01074767.1:2516-21989 GCA_015108495.1 Heterochromis multidens | reverse complement strand
ACAAAAAAACAACCACAAAAAAAAAAAAAAAAAAAAAAAAAAAAAAAAACAACGATGGGCTCACAGTCTCCGCCAGAGAGCCTATATGTGGTCACGAATTCTATATGACCACTGCTTTGCCATGTGTACAAGCCTTAACAGCTCCAATGCTTTTTGTGTCGAGGTGTATGATGATCTGACTGGCCAAAGAAACAAACAAAAAGCAAAAGGACAGGGAAGTGTGGAGGAAGAAAAAAAAAAACTTAAAAAAAAAAATATATATATATATTTATATATTTATTTATTTTTACCAGAATAAACCTCTCTTTCATGCTACAAACATAAAACAGTGCCACATCACTGAGATCATCCAAACTGCCACCAGGCACTAACAAGCCATACTGACCCCTGGTGTGAAAATCTGAGTGCCTTCAGGCAAAGCGGTAAAGCTTCCCAGTGACACTGCAGCTGCTATCTCCAGGCCTGGTGTGCATAGCTGGAGTAGAAAAGACAGGCCTGCACAAATCACTAGGGAGCCCAGAGGAGAGGAAAGGTCAAGAGGAAGGGTCACAGAGAGGCTAAACAAACCCTGCATGGAAAACCATCAACTCAAAACTACCAGCCTGTTTAGTGTAGCAACAGAGTGTGTTGTGACACACCGTTAATACATGTGTTTAGGATGAATCTCAAACATGTCTTGGCGAAAAGTAATCAAAGACACTTAAACACACTGCACCAAGGTACTGTGCTTAAAAGTGAATTCACATGCATATTTATAGAAGACAGTGCTACTCTAGTTTCTGCTGGACTACTCCTCTCCTGCATGCTGACTGCTCCCTGCTGATAGTGGTATCTACATCATCTTAGACTGAACTGGATGATTGCCTATTTCCAAGTGTCCATACTGCAGGTCTGTGCAAATTTACTTTTTTTTTTTTCTTTTTACATGAAACATCAGTTACTGTTGTAATAAGAAGTACTGAATCATGTTTTGATTGAAAGGAAACTTAGGAGAAACTTCACTAGTTTTCATATCACACATGACAGCCAAGCACTCACTGAGGTCCATAATTTACAGCTGAGACCTCTTCAGATTGGTTGGTTTCCACCTCTTTCTTCTTATTAGTTTGAGTGCTCGCAATAGGGCTAGGAGTCTGTACCCATGCTGGAGAAAGGCTACTGTACATGCTGTAGAATGTGTATCTGCGCAGCTCAAAAAGCATTAGAGCCTCACCTCCAAAAGACCCTAATGATGATTACACAGCTGATAACAAAATTGCTGGATGGATGAAAATTGAAGAGACAACTTTTCTATTCTTAGATCCTTGGTGGTGCCAAAAAAAGTGTCAAATTTGGCCTAATAATAGAGTCAGTTATTGAGTATTTGTGAAAGTGCTCAGTGCTTTTAAAATTCGTAATTCCAAAATATATGTTTATAGAAAAAAAAACGTAATTAATGTATGACATGCTTCATATATAAGTCAGACCTGACACATGCCCACCCGTCACCTTCAATCCTGCAATATTGAAGCACACTACTTCCTGTTTTCATATGAATGGCTCTGGACTGAAATGTGAGGTATGCAGTGTCCAGCATGGCTAGTCACAGTTGATAGCTGGTTCAAATTAAATTTCTTCTTTGTCAGCTTAATACTTACACACAGCTATACTTTAAGCCAAGTAGAAATTCTCATTACAGTTAGTATCACCAGTACTATCAGAATTTATTCTTTAGGGAACATGAATTTGTTCACAATTCATATGCTAATACACTACATGTAATTATTGCAAATAACGGCAGTTGGAGTTGAGCAGTCACACTGACTGTCCATCAAACCAAGTAGCTGAGCAGTTTAGATGAAAAGCCCCAAAGCTATATTAGCAACTTGGGTCTAATATTGACTCAGTAGTCTGGCTATGGGCAGCAGTATTTCTGTTTCTAGTCACGGTGAGTCTGCTCAGCTGTCAGAGCACATCCTTATTATTAAATTTATATAAAAAAAGAAAAAGCTACAATCTTATCCAGCCCACCTGCTCCTCCTTATAAGAGAGGTAAATCTGCAGTCATGCAGAACCGACTTTAGACCACACTAACACAAGACATATTTGGATGGCACTGAGGATGAGCATGCTAAATTATGTTTGAAGCAATGATACATGGGATGAACTGGAGGTCACTAAAAGTAATGTCCTTAACAACCCACTCAAGATTTCCACTCAGGCAGTTGAAATGAAACAATTTGCCATTTGAAAATATTTTCTTATAACTGCTTTAAGAGTGGTCACATCCACATTTAGATAACTGTAAGATTTATAATCCCTACTGTATAAAGTGACCCCACGACAGAAAATCTTTATTTCTCACTAAATGATTAAAGCTTAAATATTGATTATTGTGTTCTTTAAAAAGTCAACATTGTATATAAGTACAGTGCTATTCATCTGATGTCCATGTTCGGCATACAAATTGAAGAATAAAGCCTATACTTTAACCTCAGAGTCAGAGTTTTGTTTCACATCCATTGTGTGAACTGACAAAATTCTTTGATCTTTTTTTCCATTTTTTGTTCAGACTATAAAGTAATGTGTTTTACTGGCTTAAACATACTGTCAAAAGATTCATGTCGAGCACATTTTGGTCACTCGATGCATCTTATTAGTGGGCATTTCACATGATGTGGCAACAAATAAACAAACCGACTGTACATTGAATGAGTGTTTGCAGTTTTTGTGTGTTTTTGTAATTCAATTTCATTTCAATTGAGTTCAGTTTTTACTTACATAGCAGTATTTATTTTATCAAGTACCTCAAGACGTTTTATATTGTAAGGTAAAGATGCTACAATATTTGAGAGAAAACCCCAACAATCAACAACCTGATGATCTCCTGTGAGTAAGCACTTGGTAACAGTGGGAAGGAAAAACTCCCTTTTAACAGGAATTCAACACCAGCAGAACCAGGATCAGGGAGGGGCAGCCATCTGCTGTGACAAGAGACAAGGAAAAACACACACTATTGGAGAGAGAAAATAAAATTGAATGACATGCAGTAGTGGCCTATAAACACATGGCGCTTGCAACGAAGGGTAATCCTAACGATTGCCTACTTCTCTTTATTTTTTTAAGGGGAAAAGATGATGCTTCACCTCTATAAATCTGCTGTGAGTTGTTGTGTGGGTTTCTGTGGTGTCTCTCTCTCTCTCTCTACCCTGTCTCAGGCACTGCCCTTCTTCCTGTAAAGCCAGTGATTTGCGTTCATATCTCGGGAACATAACTGATGATCAAAGTCAGTTCTTCACAACCTCCTCTGCCCCACTCCACTCACCCTCAAAGGCTTTTGACCTTTATCAAAATGCCTGGTATTTCCTGTGATAATGTACTGTATGTTTCCAGTGAGAAAAATAACATTCTAGCTTTTACAGCCTAAATAATTTCTCAAGCGACGTGTTAAAAGTAAAACATCCCTTGTATGATTTATCTGTTTCTCTCTGTGTTATATTGAATGTTTGAAATGATGTTTCAAGCTGTCACAGAGTGGAAGTACGAGTAATCTGTTGCCTACTTATATCTTAGGTTCCATTTGTAATGGTGCTAACCCAGATTTTTGCACATTTAGACATTACACGCGCACACAGACACACACGTAAACACATTCTTCCTCTTCCCTCTCAATATGGCAATCTGCACTAGACTTTGAATATGTGCCATCTTATCAGTTCTGAGCAGAGCGTTTGGATTCAGTCGGCCACAAGTCATGCTTTGATATCAGCTCATACACAACTGTTCAAAGGCTAAAATGTTTTAATGGGTCAAATGGTCAGACGTTTGTTACACTTCTTCTCCAATTGCAATATTTTGTAGCCAAGAAGATAATTGGCCTGCAAGTGTGTTATTTAAATAAACATCATCAAAGACAATGCAGTCTTACATATTTTTAAGAATTAATTTTAATAAATAAATAAAAAATTGTGGACTTCCTAATACAGCTTTCAAAAACACATTTGCTGTAAATCAAAGCTATTTTGCATCAAAGTCAAAGAGCTGTTCTTTTCACCCATGTTGCACTGTAAATCCAGCAGCAACAGCAACATATGCCTCTCTGCTTGTATTCAAAAGTGTTGATTTACACCTTGGAAATGTTCCTCAAAAAGCTCTGTGAGCAGATGGGAAAATTTGTAGCCTGTTTTAGTTTAACAGGATCTAAATTGGGGCATTTTTCACACTTTTCCAATGCTTAATTAGTGCCATTACAAAAAGAACACATAGCTGCAAGTGGAAAGGGGTGAAAGAGAAGCGGTGTCATTATGTTTTTACCTTTTATCATGTCCTTTCTGGCTTTGATGACGCAGATATTTCTGCTTTTGTCCCATAGCCTTTCTGGCTCGATGTATTTATAGATATATTTTTTCTATATCTAGATATATAGATGTGTTTTTTAAATATCTTAGATCATGTCATTATGTGACTCAAAATTTAGATTTGTCTATTCTTTATTTTCTATATTTTTATTTCATTTTTTCCACCTTTATGTATAATTCTGGATCCATTTAGTGACATCATAATATTTTTAATACATAAAGACTGGGCTTACAAATAGGCCAGATAAAGGCTAAGCATGTTTTTCTGACTCTAAGCTCTTAAATTAAGATGTTTGAATCCAGTCTCAAATATGGACTGTTATTACGGCAGCTGTGGAATGCAAATCATATTATGATTGTCAGTTTGGATTGGCATGTCATGAGATTATTCTGTTTGTATAAAAGTCATAGAGGCCATGGCACAGGACCTGAAACAGACCAGAGTACCAGCATGCATGAAGGGGAGAATCTGAATCACTGGGAATGATATGCTCTAAGAATTAGAAATGACCTATGCTGTTTCAGATTCTCTCACGAAAGTCTCATGACAGATGTGGTCTTTTTCAGCCCTTTGGGGCACTGAACATACTATGGTATGAAAAACACTGAGATTACTGGAGGCAGAAAAAATAGTTTGGGCTACATTTTCACTAAAAGTAGCAATTTTTTCAGTATATTGAAAAATAACACTTTGATAGGGAATGAATAGACTCTCGTGGTATTAAAGTAAGATACACACAGTATATTGCATTATAAAATTTTAAAAAGGGTCTTTTTCGTAATATGTTGACTATCTAAATGCAACGTTTAGTGTAATATTAAGAAACCAGTGTGTTGAATAATATATTTTCCACACATGAGGTACACTTTGCTAGTACCAGGATGAATCCATGCTTTCATGTTGATTGCACCAAATCCTGACCCTACCACATGTCCTCATGTCACACTAGAAATTGAGACTCATCAGACCAGGCAATGTTTTTCTAATTTTCTGTTGTCTGATTTTGGTGAGCCTGTGTGAACTGTAGCCTCAGTGTCCTGTTCTTAGCTGACAGGAGTGGCACCCGGTGTGGTCTTTTGCTGCTGTAGCCCATCTGCTTCAACGTTCAACATGTTGTGTATTCAGAGATGCTCTTCTGCATACCTTGGTTGTATCCTGTGGTTATTTGAGTTACTGCTACCTTCCTATCAGCTCAAAGTAGTCTGGCCATTTTCCTCTAACCCCTGACCTCAACAAGGCATTTTCTCCCAGAGAACTGCCACTCACTGGATATTTTCTCCAGTTCATTCTCTGTGAATCCTAGAAATGGGTGTGTGGGGAAAATCCCAGCAGTTTGTGAAATTTTCAAACCAGCCCATCTAGCACCCACAACCACAAAGTCACTTAAATAACCTTTCTTCCTCATTCTGATACTGGGTTTGAACTTCAGCAGCTCGTCTTGACCATGTCTACATACCTAGATGCAAGAGTTGCTGCCATATGATTGGCTGATTAGATATTTGCATCAACAAGCAGTTGAAAATGTGTACCTAATTAAGTGGCCGATCAACATCAATATTAAACAATGCAAACTTCCATTTGTACATCTGTTGTTTCACATAACACCACCATTCTGATAGCAGTCCTCTTCACATGTGGTCACTGCATGTGTGCTCACAAACCGAGGAGTTCTATTACAACAAAGAACAGTAGATTAATGAGACAAATCCAAATGACAAAGCATCTGTTCTGTAGTTCCCTGCTGTTTGGGCCATATCTCCAGGCCACCTATTGTTCCACAGTCAGAGGATATATGGAACTGCATTTAGTCAATACCTGGTAGTAGTCTGCCCTTCATCAAGGCTTGATTGTGAGTTTGCCACGCTGCTTCCTCAGAGCCTGGGTGGCTTAAAAATAAGCTCTGTGGTGACAAATAAACACATGAGTAGCATTCAGCATTTCTCATTCCCAACTCATCATGTACTGTTGCTTGGTCAGGACCCCTTCTTGTTATATTCTTTTGCAACTAGCAATAGTATGCATAAGGAGACTGTTTGGACAGTGGGTAGCATAATCACAGGACATCCAATAAGAAAGAAGTTTGAGTCTCATCTAGGACTGCTGTCTTCACACTTTCAATTGACTTTTGTTTTTGACCTCTTTTTTTTGTTTTTTATCCTGTTTCATTAGATTAGGCACCAGCACTAAGTAGCTAGATTTAGAAGAGGTCATCATTTGCAATACATTTTTCCACTATTTCCATCCTGACCTGGAAATAAACTGCCTGTCCAAATGTTCAAATATCCTTGAGCAAGACGCAAAACCCCAGATTCCTCAAACGAATGGGCCGGTATTGGAGGTCTGTGAAATGCAATGTACAACTCTAAAAAAAAAAGTTCCCAAACCTCATCTCTTACAACACTGGCAGCTGCAGTGGTACATCACAGATTGTTTCAATCTCCCATGATATACAGTGCTGTGAAAAAGTACTTGCTCCCTTCCTGATTTCTTTTTTCTCCTTTTAATTTTTTTTGCAATAACCCAAGTAAACACAAAATGCAGTTTTTAAATGATGACTTTATCTATTAAGGGAAAACTGTTTTCCAAACCTACCTGGTTCTGTGTGAAAAAGTAATTGCCCCCTAAACCCAATAACTGGTTGTGCCACCAAGAACTACAATCAAGCATTAGCAAGAACTGTCAATGAATCTTTCACATCGCTGTGGAAGAATTTTGGCCCACTCTTCTTTGAGAATTGTTTTAATTTAGCCAAAGAGTTTTCGGGCATGAACACATTGTTCAAGGTCATGCCAGTGATTTGAGTCTGGACTTTGACTATGCCACTCCAAGCAGCAAAGCAGCCCCAGACCATCACACTACCACCACCATGTTTGACTGTTGCTATGATGTTCTTTTTATGATATGCTGTGTTAGTTTGATACCAGATGTAACGGGACTCAAACCTTCCAAAAAGTTCAACTTTTGTCTCGTCAGTCCACAAAATATTTTCCCAAAAGCGATGGGGATCATCAAGATGTTTTTTGGCAAATGTGAGACGAGCCTTTGTGTTCTTTTTGGTCAGCAGTAGTTTTCTCCTTGGAACTCTCCCATGGATGCCATTTTTGCTCAGTCTCTTTCTTATTGTTAATTCGTGAACACTTACATTAACTGAGGCAGGTGAGGCCTGCAGTTCTTTAGATGTTGTTCTGGGTTCTCTTGTGACCTCCTGGATGAGTTGTTGATGCATTCTTGGGGTAATTTTGGTAGGCCAGCCACTCCTGGGAAGGTTCACCACTGTTCCAAGTGGCTCTCACTGTGGTTCACTGGAGTCCTAAAGCCTTAGAAATGGCTTTGTAACCCTTTCCAGACTGATAGATGTCAGTGACTTAGTTTCTCAAACAACGGGCAAATACTTTTTCACAGCTTTGTACACAAATAAACACACACACACTTCTACTACCATACTAAAGAGACATACATTCAATAGTCAGTGGTAGGATGATATTTCCTTTCTGGAAATTGGCCATATTATTTTCAATTTCCTCTTCCAAAAATATAGAAAAGGGTAGTGGTGCTTAAAGGAAAGATTATAACATAAAATGCCAAAACAGTTTAACAAACTGTCTTTTCTAGTTAACATGAATGCCCAGTTTTTTGTTGTGTGGGTTTGAAGGCAGAAAAAATTACTGTATGAAATCCTTGGCAGATAGACATTTGAAATCTTTACTTTTTGTTCTGATTCTGGTATCTTGTTGACAGCATGGCACACCTACGGCAATGAGAGCTCTCTTTGCATTTTAATGTTTGTCTGAGGACTCCGATTGCTCTACGGTTTGCTAAAATAAATGCAGTTTTCTCACAAGGCTGTAGTCAGTACTGCTGCATGCCCATGTTTTTGAAGGCCGAGACATATTTGTCTGTTTTTTTCTCTGAGACAGAGTTCTTCATATGCACCCTGGAGTTGTGCAAATTGAATGAGAAAATTCAAAACAATTCTATTTCAAGGTCAGGATACAGCAGGGTTGTCTGGATAAGCTAAAATTCATACTAGTTCAAATATCCCCAGGATACAGTGACTAATGAGAGGCAAAAAATTTATATATATATTTAAAAAAAAAAAAATCTTGGCAAGAGTTGTAAATGTCAAATTTTGAAATACTCCACTTCTAAATATTGAGCCAGCAGGAGCATAGCTAAAGGCAGTCACATGTTACAAATGATAATGTGGAATAAAACGTACGATTAAAGGACACCTTTGACTAAAAGCAAAATGATTCACTAAAATGATTTTACTGGACATATACTTATATAGTATATACATTTACTAAAATGAAAGGTCGATTACATGCTATGTTTTCATTGTTTGAGTGCACAAAAATGACAAGTGATATGCCATCAACACACTGGAAAAACACTGGAAAATCAGAGAGATGTGCTTTTTAGACTAACAGGGCAGAGGAGCACAGGAAAGATACACTCGTGGTTTAACAGCAGAGACATGATAATTTTCTTTAGGCACTCAACTTGACTTGAAATGTAAACCTGATTTTTTATTTTTTTTTTGCTGCTCACAGAAAGACAGCACCGTGGGGTTCTGTCCTCTCCAAGGTACCAGATTTTTCATCTAGAGCAGGCCAGTGCTTTCCCAGGTGAAAGAGTCTTTGAACTTTGGATATTTGGAGACATGCAGTGAATCACTACACTCTAAATTACAGCTTGTGGAACGTGTAGGTGATTCAGTGCAGCCCAACACTAGCAAAATAGCTAATGCCAGTTACAAATAACTGTCCCTGTGAGGTATAGGGTATCATGCAGTAGCACCACATTCATTCATTATAAAGTATAATGTAGCTAAAATGATACATCAATTTCTTTGACGGTGTTAACACTAAAAATTCATTCTAAGTTTGCTTGCAACTATGACTGCACTGATAATACATTTACGGAGTTACTGTGAATGTTTTAACAAAGTCTTTCAATAACCTGTAGTTTTCAAATTAAGTGAACTAGTTTCAGTAGCATCAAAAATCAAATCATGGAAAATCCACTCAGTAGACCTTTAACATGATGTAACATTAAAACATATGATAAAAACAATCCTAAAATGCATTTTCTGTAAATTTAACAGCCAACCCAATAGCAGCAGGAAGAGTTTTCTATCAGATGTGTATTGACTTATATGTCATATCTCATTATAGATTTTTGGGGGGTGACCATGAGTGCAACATGCTTGAGAGTTTACACTGGTCATTTAACTCATCTTCAATCAGCACCAGACTCCTCATTTCAGCATGTTCATTTTAATAACTCACTTTACTGCACATCTTCTTATGCCACTCCTTGTCATCTTCAGGAAATATAGGTCACCCAAAAGTCATTTCACTATGTCCCTGTTCCAAAACGACAAGTGAATGTGTCCTTTTCTGTACCTGGTTTAGGGTGGAGATGTGTTTGAATGGGTAGGTAACACCTTTGCATCAGAATTAGGGAGTTAAATCTTTAGAAAGATATTCCTTTCTAGTCTCCAGCACCAGACACCAGCTGACTGTGGTCGACAATTCTACCAAGTAGGAGCACAGCAATTCAAATTGTTGGGACCATCTCTTCCCATTCCCTACTGTTAGGTCACAGTGGAAGTGTTAATGGCAAAATAGTGTAATGCTAAATTTTCAATAGACATTCATTAAAAAATTAAATTGGCAATTAAAATACTTGATTTTAAAATGATTTTATTTTTTATATTTCCTATCAATTCTTATATGTCAGCATATAGAGTTTGAAAATACTGTAACTAAGTGGTCACACAGGAATTTACAGATGGTCTCTTGCCAATCCAATGTAGTGATAAGACCTTCAAACAAGAAAGACAAGTAAGTAGGGGTCAAGGGGCTCATGATAAGCAAGCAGGTTCAAAGGCTGGACTGATAAAGCTATAGCACAGATGATCTGACACAGTGAGTGTGTTTGAGAGCTACTATAGTATGCACATATAACATTAATTTATTTCCTACTATTTTTGACAGCTATTGATTGTATTTGGTGAGACTTAGTAGATGTTTTTAAAAAAGAATACTTCTGCAAGTAAATCATAGAAGAACCCCAAGGTTATTCTGCTCTTGACACTCTTGGCGTCAGTAGTTTAACAAATGTGGAAAAAAAAGTTTTCAAAAGAAACTGTATATTTAACCACCCAGACAGACTAATAAACATCAGAATCCAAAAGTCACATATTGTGAAACTGAGACTCTCAAATGGAGACTGTGAATGAAGGTTAATCGATTCAAAACTCAACAAAGAAAAACATGTTTTGAGGCAAGTCTTGCAGAACAAAAGTCTGCTAATTAGACTATAGGCTCAGCACTGCTACAGAGAAAATTCTTCCTCCTCCAGTTTTTACAGCTGAGACCTTCGGTTCACTGGCACTCCTTGTTAGCTGAATCTGAGGGGGCCAAACAATGCTAAGATTAATTTTGGGCTGTGATTGTGGACACAGCATTGGATTACAATTTTTTTAGTTTCTAAAGAGGTTGAGTCACGCTGCGATATCTTACCTGAGGACAAAAATGATTGTGTTTGATATCAAATGCTTAATATTCATATGTTTTGGTGTGTGCTTTGTCATTTCATCTTGCAGAAATACATATTTATGAAAAGCTAAAAAAAAAATATCTTGAATATTAATAAGATTGCCATTGATTTTCATGGTTAAATCTTTGCTTCTTTCACTCCCACACGTGAAGAAACACTCAGTGTAATGACATTACACAGACGTACAGTACATGCACTGTAAATGCCAACACTCGCTGCTTTTTATCTGCATGCTTGTTCTGTCGGCCCTGCTTTGACACTGTGTAAATCTCACATAATTACAAGCCGCTGACTGAGTTTACTGAGACAACTCTCCTGAGATCCACTCTGTGTACTCTGAGTGTCCTCCAAAACGCAGGGACCCTGCAGTGCCTTTCTCACGCTACAAGCACTTTGTTGAGTGTGCGTGTGTGGGGATAGATGAAATCAGCGCTGATCCCAGCAATAATACTCTTAACACACGCTCATATCCTCTCAGCCAGCATCCAGTGTGGCTTAAACCATATTTGATGGCTCACTTCTGACCCAGTATTCATTTTGCATGCATGTGAGCTGGTTTCTGACAAATAGAGCAGTGCAATGATTCACATTCTTTTCATAATTGTCTCTTATTTTATCTGTCTGACGATTTAAGAACATAATTAGAATTCATCCATTTGTCCTTAATGCTTCCTACCCAATTACAAACACAGCTATATTGCGTTTTTCCTTTGTTGTAAATCTTTCAATCAGTTGACACTGCTCACTTAATATGAGTCCAGTATTGCCTCTCATGGCCTTTCATTTAATCCTAAACCCTAGTTTTTGGATCGCCCTTATGTTCCTGAGTGTTTTCCCTTCCCGTGCACTTCCTGTATTTCCCCTATTTCTGTGGGTCTTCCTGTTTGTCTGTGTGGGTTGTTCTTCTTGTCCCTCTTGTTTTATTTTGTGTTTCCTCAAGTGGCTTTCTGTGCTTAAACCTCTGTCCTTTGCTCCTGTATTTAGTGTTGGTGTCATCAGATCTGTTAAAGAACTTTGCAGCAACTGTGACAATTGTCCAAAGTGTGACATTGTCATTGTTATTACTCCATCCGAGAGCATTGGTAAGAAGTGGTTTGGGCAGCTGACCTTGATGCCTCCTGGATGCTTCCTAGGTGAAGTGTTTAGGGCATGCTCAACTGGGAGGAGATCCCGGGGCAGACCCAGGACAAGCTGGAGAGGTCAAGTCTCTCAGCTTGCCCAGTGTCCTCCCAGAGAAACTATAGGTAGTCACTGGGGAGAGGGAGGTCTGAGCTGCTTAGACTGCTGCTCCTGTGAGACCTGCAAAAAGGACAGAAAATGTATGGATGGATGCCATTTTGTTCAGCAGCAGTGACTGAAAAAAATATTGTATAAAGTAGAAAGAAGTGTATAAAGTGTCAAATAGTGATAAACTTGCTGTTCCCAGCTTTTTAAAACTCACATTGGCAGGCAACTGTTTGTCTGGAGGAAAAAAAAAGTCTTTAACAGTTTGGTAATTATTAAGATGTATGTTGTTGTCCAAGTCTCCTGAACTGGAAAGAAAAAAAAAACAGCCTTTTAAACCTACCATCAGCAGGACTGATACTGTATACTGTGAACTGCTTACTTTGTTGCAATCTACTATCCCTCAGGGGAACAGCTACACAGAATTTGTTAAGATACTCCAGGGAAGCCAGAAAAGGATGTCAGCAGCAATGCAGAGGGAGAGAAACAAAAGAGCATAATATCTGTGCAAAGTTGACAGCTGCAACCTTCAATGCTTTTGCATAATGCTTCAGTAATTTCAGAGGATAAGAAAAGATGCCGTTGCTCCCTTGAGAAAAGTTCTCATCCCTTTGAGTCCCCAACAATTAGATAACACAATACTGGATAACACAATAAAACAACAAAGATTGTAGAAATGTGCTGCTGTCCCTTTTCACCCTCCACTCCTGTTTAGTTTTGAACATTGCATGTTACCATATACAGAATTCTTTAGTTTCACACACTATCATTAGTCACTTCTTATCACTTACATTCCAGCCAGGCTAGAAAACAACAGTGAGGACTCAGCACTGAGCTGAAGGGGAATTGTTTCACCCAGTGTCAGCCAGGTGCTAACATGGATTTCCATGTAACATTTAGAGCTTGCATTTGCACAGTGTCTTATAATCATGGTTAAATCATTAGCAGCACGGAAATAGCAGTGTGACATTTTAGATCATTGTCGATAATTATGCTGTTTATAGTAACATGTTGATCTTTATGATATTTTCTCTGGCTGGGACAGCTAAGAACAAACCTAGCTGATTCCATATTTGCTACAGTTTTAACATTTCAGTTGAGGAAATTCAATGCTGGAGCAGCTGATTTTAGCACTATAACTAAAAACTTTGAATGAGAAGGGCACTGGCATCACAAGTGAACTAGGTTCTTTACAGTGTCACTGTTTGTTTGCCACTATAGAGAACACATTTGAAGTAGGAATAAACTGCTGCATCATTTGTTATTAACTAACTGGATTTTGTTCTAACAAATATCAGCAGACATAAACTGGACTGTAAGAAAGATATTAAAATTGCAATAAAACGGCACAGAGAACAAAGGTGAGAAAGTACAGAATCAATGTGTAGTGTGTGTAAAATTTGAGAAAAAAAACATATGTCCATGAAAACAGGAAGAACAAGAAGGCAGGATTAGAAAGATACTGTACAACAAAGTCACAAGAAATACAGTTCTGTGCAAAAGTCCCCTCATTTCTTTATATACTGCTAGGAAAATGGGAAATAGGTGCAGCAATTTACTGACGCATGTGAAAACATAAATGGAAGTACAGTATAAGGCAAAAACAGCGTTTGTACAATCAAAACGAGCTTGAAAGTGAATATTTGTTATGACCACCTTTATTATTCAACACAGTCTGAACTCTTAAGCAGCTTTCTTGTAATTTCTTTAAGTAGTCTTCAGGATTAGTTCTCCAGGCTTCTTGAAGGACATTCAAAGCTCTTTGGATGTTGGCTGCCTTTTGTTCTGTTCTCTGTCAAGATGATCTCACATTGCTTCAATAATGTTGAGGTCTGAGCTCTGGGGAGGCCAATCATGACTGATAGTGTTCCACTGTGTCCTTTTCTATCCAGGTATGCTTTTACTGCATTGTCAGTGTGTTTGGGATCATTGTCATGCTAAAAAATGAAGTCGTTGCTAATATTGTCAATCAGATGCTTTCCAGATGGTATTGCATGGTGGATCAAAATCTGACGGTACTTCTTCTGCTCTTCTGCATTCATAATTCCATCAATTTTGACAAGATCTCCAACACCACTGGCTGAAATGCAGTGCCAAGCCATGGTAGAGCCTCCACCATGTTTGACAGATGGCTGATGACCAAAAACCAAAAATTTCAAATTTGGATTCATCACTCCATAAGACTTGTTTCATTTCCTTAAGAATGGAAGCTAAAGGATATCTGCAAGTATACAGATAATTAAGATTTCCACGTGTACATATACTGTCACAGCCTAGTGATCTTTGGGAAATGCTAATGGTAAGACTCTCTGCATGTGTGCATTATACATTCAGTCTGTGTTTAAAGCAGTCTGTTAAGCCAGATCACAGCCTGGAGCCACATAAAACTATATGGATTGAAGCCTCTGTGTCAGCTTGTCAGTGAAGCTTATGGAAATTTAATGTGCAAACATTTACTTAGCTGTAAACCTTTTGCATCTTCCTATAGTTTTGATTATGTATCCATTGTGAGAACAGCTGCAAAGCTAACTCCCTTGTTTGCGAAGTTGAATACAGTGCTTGAACAAGTCCTTGGCTGTCCTAGAGTGGAATAGCTAAAGCGTAAACTTAAAGCCTATAGAAGATCTGTGGTGAGTGCTTTAGATGGCATTTCACAGATACTTCACAGAGCTTGAGAGGATGTGCCGATTCCAGGTGTGCAAAGCTTGCAGAGACTTACTGAAGAGCTGTAATTCCTGCCAAACATCCACAGAGTAATGAACTCTGAATAACTTTGTAAATGATGTTGATTTTTGACAAACTTGCAAAAACGTCTGTGTGTATGTCACGCATCAGTTATACAGTTATAGGCTATACTCCCCCATTAACAAATCATTAGCTTCTGCAGCTAATATAAAAATAAATAAACACATACGTCTGTCAGTGTTACAATTGTCAGACACTTTGAAATGCCAGATGCAGGAATCGTGCCAGTGGTGGCTGCTACTAATAACATAATGCTGTTTCCAAACTGCTGAGTGTTGAAGTGCTGCTGACAGAATAAAGAGTTTTCAGTCAAAGCAAACTTACAAAGGCAAACATTAGTCCCTAACAGCAGGATGCACAGCACTGGTAGGACTAAAGACTTTGTTGAAGTAATGCTTTTTTGTTTGTTTATGAAAAAGGGTAGATGCTTTTTTTAAATTTTTTATCTTTGCTATGAAAGAGGAGAAAGAAAACATACAGAACCAAATAAGAGGAAGGTCATGCTAAATTTAGAGATATGTCACTGTAATGATATCTAATTATTGGTTAGAAAAGCAGGAGGTGTGGAAACATCCTTCAGCCCTCGTGTGTTCCTCCTGAAAGTCCCCTGATAACTGACAGGGTTGTCTCATTATTCCTGAAGACCAGAAAGTGGCTGGGGAGCTGAAAACTCATAGGTGTGTTCTGTAATCTGAAAACATTTATTTAATAATGCAACTTTAATGGTAGACGTTTTCTGTACTGTTTTGAACCTCAGGGTGGACAGGTGTATGGTTTCATGTAGTGATTAAAATCCTCCTCGGCACTTGCTAACTGCCTGTTTGGTTCTGGCAATTTGCGGTAATTACTCAAATTTATTTTCACTCTCCCTCTCTCATAGCTGACTGGGGAAGAGTGACAGGTGCGAGAAGCCATGGCAGTTAAGTGATTTGAAGTGTATCCAGTAAACTATTAAACCTCTCCATTTGCTGTCAAGTTTGAACTCACGCACTTTTCCCAAATGGCGTCCGTGCTCTGAAAACAGATGTAAAAACTGGCTGACGGGTTCAACAGGCATTACATCTTTTGTGAAATATCCAAATTAAATGTGATCAGTATTAATTGACTGGTCTTACCGTCATGCTTGTCCAGAAAAAAAAATACAAATAAGATGAAAATGAAAATGTCACACATCCTTTTTAAAAAAAAAAAACCTGCCTCTTTTATCTGGTTATAACTTTGTTTTATTTAGGCATTCAACTCAAGTAAAGTAGTACAGAAAATTATCTATGCATAATGGCAAACTGGTGTGCCTTTAAATAGAGTGGTTTTGGAGAGGGTTTAGCTACACTGTTGATAATACTTAAGAGGATCGGCTCATTGTTGGTTTTGGTCTTTCCACTGGATGTATTGACCATGAAAAATAAAGAATATCATCAGCCCAATCCTATAGCAAATATTATTTGTTATTTGATCTTGAACTGTTGGACCTGGAGAGTTTAATATTGTTAGCGGCAGGTTTATTTGACCAAACATGTTTGATATTGTTTCATTAACAGCACAGCTGCTGTGGATTGATCCACAGGGAGGCATTTCTTAGGAAATCACAGCTGGTTCTTCCAGGTTAGCTGCGACTCAGAGATAAATGCTCCACTCACTGTATGGGAAATCATCGCTTTTCTGTTTTCATTCTCTCCCGCAGTTTTTTTTTTTTTTGGTTTTTTTGCTTTTATCTTTTGAGTAACATTTACAATAACAAACACACTAATTAGCCACTGTAACCTCAACCTACAGAGGAAGACAGAAAGCCTCTGTGGTTGCTGATTCTTGGCCTCAGAGTATTCGCGCAGGTCGGTTCACATAACCTCCGTTTTGTACAGAGGAACTTGACAGTACTGTTTTTCTTCCTTTCATAGCCTCATGCGGCTGCTGCACTCAGCAGTTATCTATATTTGCATTTGTTTGGCACTTAACAGCTTTGGAAATCTCAACAAAGTGGATGCAGCGATTCTTCACTGAGAGATGGCGCATAATTAACAAGGAGCCGTTGCCCTGTTAACATCTGCAGCAAAGTTCACCTTCCCATTATAATACCCATACATCTTTCACTGAGGAGAATTGCACAGAGGATGAAAGAAGCATTTGTCTGCTTGGTTTAAGACACTAGTGTCCTCTGGCTTCACTTAAATTCAGTTAGTAGCCCATAGTAGAGGAAGATTAAAGGGCTAACAAATACAAATCTGCAAGACAGGAGAAATGGGACAGGAGGATTTCCCTATTGGATTCTTTTATGTGCCATGTGATTAACTGACTCCAGCTACTTTATAAGTCTCGACAGGTAAAAGACAATGCAGGATGATGCCTCATATCTGCAGATTAGTGTATGTGTGTCTGTGTGTGTGCTTTAATAATTGATCAGTGTTATATTTAAGTGGTTATGACAAATTGGACAAAGTGTAACTAAAAATAGCACAGGATATTCATTGACATGCCGCACGGCACAGCTCCCGTCTTAATGGAAGCAAAATCTCTCCACCAAGACTCCATTTCATTTCTGCATCAGAAACTGTAATGAAGCAGCACTTTGTATAATCAGGTATCCCCAAAAGCCATGCTGAAACAGTACACTTTCAATTTCCTCACTACTCCCACTGAATAATGAGATGTTGTTTCAAAAAATAAATAAATCAGCATTTGGCAGGCATCTGATTGCTGCTGAACAGAGACTGAATCTTTTATCAAAGAGCAAAAACAGAATGTGTCGGATTATATGGAGAAAAGCAGACAAGAGTTTGGACAAAGTGATGGTTTGCTGAGGTAATAGACACATAAATGCGCAATTTATTTTATTTTTTTGGAAGGCATAAAAGTCTGTTTAAATTCAAGGATTCACTGACAAGATTAAAGAACACGACCACTCTGAGGAGGTGGAAAATAAATTTTGAGTGCGTGTGTGAAAGGAAGACAGAGATTGAAAGAAATAGAGGGGACATCAATTGACAGTGACATATCTGTTTGTTGTTCTGTTATTTCTTCTTTTCTCCCTTCATGCCCTGGAACCTTGTTTAAGATTAAGTTGCTACCTCTCTGAATATATTTCTGCGTTAAAAAAATATAGCACTAAAAACATTAAGACTGGACTACTTTCAGTAGAAAAATTGCCTTGTGTGAAGCATCAAGTCAGCTATACTGGTGCTTAAAGAGTATCCCAGATAGAATTAATACGTGGATGTTGACACTAAAGCAAGAAAACATAGTATCAAGCTGGCAAGAGATATGTGGGGAGATGGCTCGTCATCTACAGGCAAATCACTCCATCCTTAGCTTGTCTTGATTCTCGGTTGACATAAAGCCCAGAGTGCAATTGAGACATGAGGATTTACTGCAGATTGACTAGACTCAAATGTATATTTCATGGAGTAGGGAATGTGAAGTTAGTTTCAGTTGGGTTTTTTTTTTTTTTCTAAAGTCAAACTCTCATGCTGGAGAAGCTGATAACAGCACAAAACAGAAAAGAAGAAATATGTCTGATGAAACACCACTACTTTTTGTTGATATATTTTTTTAATGATAAAAAATACCCAGTTTTAGGGTTTCTCCTGGACAGACTACTTTGGAAAAAATGGTCCAAACAATATCCTTGTTCCCACCACAGTAAAATATGCCCCAACCTCAAGCCTAAGCCAATGCCAACCCTGACATAGAAGAGCTACTGAGGTTTTACAGACTTGTGACCACTAAACACATGATGTTAACTTCTCCACCATTTTGGATGTGTGACAATCATAGTGACAATGCAGGATCAACTGATAAGGTTCCATTCACACAGGCTTAGAGACTGGTCCGTGACCATCTGGCAATCAGTGTCATGAGGGAAAAATGAGTATTCCCTAACCAGTTGTGAGTGGTTTCTGGGGGTTGATGGCAGTCAGTGGGAAAATGATTGCTAAAGCCCCAGTCATGCAGGCCTAGAGACCAGTCAGTGACACCCCCCCCCCCCTCCGGCAGAACCAGGCTCAGGGAGGGGCAGCCATCCGCCACGACTGGTTGGGGGTGAGGGGAGAAAGACATGCTGTGGAAGAGAGCCAGAGATTAATAATAGCTCATTAAAGTTGCCATGTTGTAGTTGTCATCAAAGTGGTGGTCTAACTAAAATAGGCAAGATATTGTTGATTAATTTTATGAATTTGGAAGAGGCTGTATCTTTCTATTTTCATCTTGTATTTAGAATGTATTTTTTATAGCGTATTTAAAATTGCGTCTACTTGCCTAGGAATTGGAGATGAAAATTACCTAGTAGCTAAATGTAGTAGATGTTATTTTGTTGTCTTAAATAATAAAACTAAATTAGATGATGCAAGGAGATGGTGGAGGTGGTGATACCATCAAACTAGCATCCCCCTTCCTGGAAATGTTTTCAAATACACTGCTCAAAAATTTTTAAAGGAACACTTTTTAATCAGTGTGTGTGTGTGTGTGTGTGTGTGTGTGTGTATGCCACTGACATTTTTTCACTCCTCATCTTTTCTGACTGTTTTTTCACTAATTTTGCATTTTGCTATGGTCAGTGTCACTACTGGTAGCATGAGGCAATACCTGGACCCTACAGAGGTTGCACAG